>JAVYIG010001683.1:0-308262 GCA_035222895.1 Strongylocentrotus droebachiensis | reverse complement strand
GGGTCATGAATTTGGTTCAAATCACTCTGGATCAAATCCGATTTTACAATGTTCAGTGATCGTTGTCGCGATTGAAATCGAGTCTAAAGTGATGAAATTGGAAATAATAAACTCCTTATGTTGTATAGCTCCCTCTCAAGACTTGTTTCTTGACTACAATTTGCTATTCCCGTTTGGAAATTATATATCGGAACTGCATATTCTGAGGTTTTCATGCATGGTCGCAGCTACCATGGAACGGCCTCATGCGCTATTTTATGATTTGAAATTTACCGGCCGGGAGCATCGGTAAATTTTTTATTATTCAATTTCTCGAAAGCAGAAGTGTTTTAGGGGCTACATTTTTGCAGTGCTTATAAAAAAATTGAACATCCACAGGGGCATCCAAATACATTACAAAAATTAAAGAATTACTATCCATCCCGGGATCCATCCAATTTTCAACTTTTGCAAAACTTTGCCATACGGCCTTTAAAGAAAGAGTATCACATGTTATTTTCTCCTTTAATTGTTGAGGAGGTGGGGGGGGGGGTGTCCCCTTGACAACAAAAAGAAGAGATGGACAAGTCAATTAATGTCATGGGGTGAAGAAAACAATGATACAAATATAACATGGGATGTAAAGGAGAAGCTGGGATCTCGAACCACTGTACTGGACCATGTTGCTCACTGCTATTATAAATAGTTTGGATTGCCCTTTTATACAACAAACAATGGGACCGAAAGCGCCATTGAACAAGCGAGTTTTCTTTGGTTAGAGTAGATTTGGGACGATTCATGTGATAAAGCGCACGAGCTTACGAAACACTGCTCAACCGGTCCGAGAGATTGCGTATGCCTAAACAAAAACAGAGGACGTTAGAAAGAAACCGGATGGGTATTTCTGTTCGATTTTCTCATCATTAGCTTGGCTGTGTGAGGATCTCCGATTTCTGTGATAAATCTAGCTTGATTTGTTTCTTCCAGTTTCACACTCCTGTGCACAGCCGGCAGCCACAGGTTCATTTCACGATGTTTTCAGTAAGCGGTGTGAACGCTCAGGTAACTTTTGAGTTTTGACCCCCCCCCCCCCCCCCTTCCTGCCAAAAGTAGAATAGAAGTCTACTAATAACTAGCCTAGACCTATACTAGTAAAGCCTTAACTTTTTAGCTATGGTCACAACCCCCAAAAGTAGACTGCTCCGCGGCCAGGCGGCGAGTTTTTTTTACTCAATTTAGCCCGGGCACCGCTTGTTTTTCGGGCATCGCTCGGTTGCCGCTGAAGTTTTAGCGCAGATTTAAAATTTGGCGGCGCCTGTTCACTTTTTACCCCTGCTCAAAATACGCTTGGTGCCCGGGCGGTCATCGTGCATCGCCCGCGCACTGGCCTAATCGAGCGTTCGCCGTCAAGCAACTTGGATACCAAATCGAAGCTGCTAGGTCACAAAGGCTGCCAAGCGGTCACCGCCCAGTCGTCGATGGAGATCAGTCGGTCACTGAACGGTGTTCTCAAATCGGTGGGCAGCCTTTGACCTAGCAGCTACGATTTTTGAGCTAAGTTGCTCGACAGCGAACGCTCAATTATGCCAGTGGTCGGGCGGCGCGGCGAACGCTCGATTAGGTCGATGCCCGGGCTGTGCCCTGTCACCGAGCATGTTTTGGTGTAAGCTTACTGTAATGAATATCAATTGATCAATGTTTTTTTTAGACATTCATCATTTCATGATTCAGACACGACAGAATGTGCACTTTAATAGACCTTGTTGAAATTCTTAAGACTTTTAAACTTAACTTCTTAAAGGTAGATCTAATAGATTCTACAAAGTTTTGGGAAATTTTGAAAATTGGGTGGATAGTGAATCTTTACAATTTGGATATATTTGGATGCCCCTGTGGATGTATTATAAGCACTAAAAAAATTAACCCCTAAAACACTTCTGTTTTTGAGAAAAATTGAATATAAAAATTTACCGGTGCTCCCGGTAAATTTTGATAAATTTCAAATAGCGTCTACGGCCGTACAATGGTAGCTGCGACCATGAAAATCTCAGAATATGTAGATCTAGTTGTGATATTTCCAAACGGGAATAGCTAATTGGTCGATTTTAGTCAAGAAACATTGTTTCATAGTTAAATTGGTATCTTGACCTTGAGAGGGAGCTATACAACATAAAGAGTTTATTATTTATAATTTCATAACTTTAGACTCGATTTCGACCGGGACAACGATCAATGAATATTGTAGGAAGGCATATGCTTTCAATCAACGCTCAAAATACACGGGGGCGGTGGGCGATTCGCTTCCGTGAGCTCCATAATCGCCCCCGTCAGGTTGCTCATGGGGGCGATTGCAAAATAAAAAATCGCCCCCGTGGAATTATAAAATAAAGATTATCTTTTCTGATATAACTTTAACACAATATTGAGTATAAATTTTCAAACCTTAAACCAATAAAATGGAACTTAGATGGCGCTTTCTCTCCCATCTCTATGAGTATTACCGATACAAATAACGAAAGCTCGCAGTGCAGCTAGTGCAGTCGTCAGCAGTGGCTATACTGCGCCGGTAGTACCGTGTGTGCACGCTTACGCCCAATATCTGCTGGAGCTGGAGACGATCGCGCAAGGACTGAAACATGAAGAAGTTTTTCGTTGTGAAAAGTGTGAATCCTCTGAAATCTGGTGATTCTCAAAGACCATCAAATAATGTAACTCGACCAGTAAATCAATATTGAGAAGAAGAAGAAGACCAAAGATGTTGCAGGGGCGGATCTAGGCGGATTAGGGGGTTTAACCCCCCCCCTCCCCCCTCCCCCTTGGGCTGCCAAGTGAAAATGTAATGTGCATAGAAAAATGCTGTCATGTGTCCAGCCAGACCTACACAGTATTAGTAGATGTCAGTAGATGCCAGGAAAACATCACTAACGGGGGTTCAAAAACTGAGCACCAAAAAATTGCCTCGCCGCTTTGCGGCTTGTGGACGATGCTCCGCATGTTTATATAGTAGATGCCAGGAAACATCACTTACGGGGGTTCAAAATAGCAACAACAAAAATCGCTACGCGGCTCGTGGACGATGCTCCACATCGTATTTGGGTTCCCCCCCCCCCCCCTCACCCTTAGCAAAAAGCTATAGATCCGCTCCTGTGTTTTGGAAGGATATGGCAAAGACTAAAAGTAAAGAAAGAATGTAATACGGTTGCTCCGAATAATGAGGAGGAAATGATGTGCAGAACGGGAAGAAATGGAGAGAATGTCATCACCGGGATAAAATTCAATAACAGCTATGTAACAAGTAAATTTCTAAGAGGGAAAATGCCGACTTAATAAATGATAATGATAAAATATCAAGGAGTTTTATGGGTACCAATTCAATGGAAAATTGTATTAAAATAAGAGCCCCCGTCAGCACTAAAAGAGCCCCCGTGAGAAGGCTCACGAGGGCTCTTTATTTTTTGGAAGAGCCCCCGTGGACAAAAAATTAATTTGAGCCCTGCTTTCAATACGTTAATTTGAACCAAATTCATGACCCCATACCAAAACTTTGTAATACCTTTAAGACTTAAAATTACATTTAGGAACTTGAGGCTTGATATATATTACTATATAATATGATCATGTAAAAGTATAACTCCAGGGAGCTCCGATGCCAAAAATGATTTTGAAAATGATTCAAACAGCGGGTTGGGTCACATTTTATTTGCAATGTAAAGAGGTAGTAAGTAATTACAATTTTGACTTACCGGTACAATGTTTTTCTGGGCTGTAAATTCTGGCCTGTAAATTCTGGGCAGCGTGAATTAAGGATTTTAGCCTTGTTTTAAATAAGAGGAAGTCCACCCCTTATTTGAATTAAAAATCCATATTCGTGCTCATTTAAAAGTTTTATATTCTTTTGAAATTGCCTACCGGTAGTATTGTTTCCGAACATATATATACAACATATTATATACATTTTCTTTCTCTCTTTTTTTCTTCAGAGTTTATTTTGATACTACAATCACAAAGTTGTTAGCTTTTTATACTAAATATGCTCTTCACTTCCTTAAACAAATTCAATGATGTAAATAAGATGATAGAATGATAATGAAATGTGACTGAAACAGAAAATGTTTTTATTCGCTGATGGATTATCAAGACATTTTGACTGTTTATTGCTGTCTTCTTTTTTCTTGAGCGCAGCAGCTGGTCTTGCCCCTCCCTCACCTGGTGGCAGCATTCCATTCTCTGAAGGGGGTAGCAGAAACAACTGCTTTAAGAAGAAAACAACAGAGAACTCCATCAGCAGCTCCTTCCACGGAAAGCCAAAAGGCAGAGGATACCAAATTTGCAGAGAGCCTATCAAATGTAAGTTCAGATTTTATTGGTTTAAATCTTCCTAAATCCAGTCCAGTACAGGTTCTGTTTATAAAGTCAAATGACAAATATTAGTTTAAAGGGTTTTGTTATATGCAGTATCAACAACCTTGTTATATAGCCTTCACATTCTTCATGCTTCCAAGCTCAGTTATTGCATTTTCTTGGTATTTAATTTGAGGAAGGAATGTATTTGTATTTTTGGGGGAGGGGTAAATTTATCCTGACAAGTTCTCATAGTGTCACACAAAATATTATTAACAAAAGTTTTTAAAACTGATGGTGATTATCATTCTACATTGTTATTTTCCATCCCATTGCAGGTAACATTAAATCTTGCAGATGTTGGAGTAAGTTCCTTGCCTAAGGACTGGCTCAACTCTATATTACCCTCTATCACCGAAGGAAGTAATCTTAGGGACAGACTTCAACCTCAGTCCTACACTTCTGCAGAATCATTCTTCGAGAACAAACATGGTAGGTGTCAGGAAACATTCTTCAAATTTACAAAATATTTGTTTGAAAAAAGGAAAATTCAGGTGATATATCAGCATTCTTACTCTCATGTTTATGAGCAATGTCTAAGCTTATAAAGGTTGTGCAAGGGGTATCTAAGTCTGGTTCTGTTTCTCTGCTGATTGATTGAAGGTACGGTAGGTAATTCCCTGATGATGTGGACTTGACATCAAAGTCTGAACTTGGAATATTTTTTATTTTTGTAGAACCTTGGTTTTTGATCTTTGTACTCATTTTAGATTTTTACGCCTCCCTTACAAAGTATCTGGAGGCATTATGTTTTTGGGTTGTCCGTACGTCCCGTTCTTGTGATCGCGTTATCTCAAGAACCGATTGATGGATTCCTGCCAAACTTTGGTCATGTATGTAACTTGCAGAGCCAATGAATTGATTATATTTTGGGGTCACAAGGTCAAAGATCAACGGTCACAGGGCTCATTATGTATGCAAAAATAGTTTGTGATTGCGTTATCTCAAGAACTGATTGATGGACTCCTGCCCTACTTGGGTCATGTGTGTATCTTGCAGAGTCAATGAATTGATTAGATTTGGGGGATAAAATGTCAAAGGTCACAGGACTCATTATGTATGCAAAAATAGCTTGTGATCACATTAGCATTAGAACCGATGGATGGATTGCCATCAAACTCAGGACTTGTATGTTTCTTGCAGAGCAAATGAACTGATTAGATGTTGGGGTCATGAGGTCAAAGATCAAAGGGTCATACATCAGAGCTGCCAACTAGTACGGATTTCCCGTAATTGGTACGGAAATTAACGACCATTACGGAATGTTGTCTCAAATTACGGATTTAAAAAAAAAAAAAAAAAAAAAAAAAGAGATTTTTTTTTTTTTTTTTTTTTTTTTTTTTTTAATGAATTAAATATGATTTATCGTAGCGAGTGTTGTGAATAGGAGCCATTTTTCATGATAAACTGTGTTGTGATGACCTGAAATTCAATACTTAACATCTTTGTGTGAGTAAAATCACCAAAAATTTCAGATAATCATGCGTCCGCGCAGTGTTGGCGTGTCGTTTTTTTAGATTCATAGCGCCGCATAAGAAATTACTGATTTATACCCCAAATTACTGATTTTGAGCCTTGTGATTACTGATTTTCTGTTCTGGAGGTTGGCAGCTCTGATACATGTATATGAGAAATAGTTTTTAATCATAATATTCTGAGAACCTGTCAATGGATTACAATCGAACTTGAATTTCAAAAATTGCTTCTGTTTTGGATTGTAAAATTTCTCTATGACGGAGGCATCATTTTCGACTGCGTGCAGTCGAAGTTCCATCTGGGGGGAGGCAGGGTGGGCATAGGCTAGTCATCATCAGTTTTGTATGTTTAGTTAACATTTTAAAAGAATGTATTTTGTTTGATATTTTCATTCAGGTTTCCCTGCTGCACATCTAGCAATGCCAACCTTTAACGACATCACATCATCAGCTGGTGGTTTGAGATTGTTTCGTCATTTCCTTGATGCGAATAGTTCTTCATCACATCCACTGTGTAAGTCAATTACCAATGTATTTACTGTAACATTAAAAAAATAAAGGAGAAACATCACACAGAAGTCGCTATCCCAGACCTATAGTCCTGCATTTACCGTCATTCTGTGGAAAAAATCTTATAGACCCAGAAAGAATGTATTGCTGTTTGTTGCCTCCATACAAAAACTTTGCACATCTTTTCTTTAATGCTTTTATAAGCTCAAAGAACATCAAGATTATTAGGCTAGGAATATTGTGTCTTTTTTTAGGTAAACGTCAAACAAATTGCAATAAAATATTTTTCACTGCAATGCAATTTAGTAAGGTCCCCAAAATGACATACTAAAAGTCCAAAAAAATCCAAGAAGTGGAAGTGTCCCTAAGTTGCATAAATCCAATATGGCCCCATTTCGAGGATTTTCACATAGATTTTGTCATATTTTTCAGCTTGTATAGGCTGTTGTGGCATTAAAGGAGTAGGAAAAGTGATCTGCTGTACATTTTGTATCAACTAAAATACCCATATACTACAGGTACATCACACACCTGAAACAAAGCCCCCACACACCCACACCCACACAATCCAATATGTAATGTATGCCTAATTTATTACCCTAGCAGATGATGTTATTTCATTATGCACTAGACAAATATGTCATTTTAATTATATTGAAAAAAACTTAAATAAAAATATTCAGAAAAACTGGCCCTTATGAGTATCCATACGAACACAAGAGTTGTTGGTAGGGCTATTAGGGGTACAACCTGTACCTTACATTATCCTCATGGTCATTGGAATTAGAAGTTGTTTTCAGTGCAACAGTTTACTTAATTTTAGAGAGGTGACAAACAGAAGCATACGTGACATGCTAACGGCTCATCACAGTACAAGTATCGATATTACTGCGGTATTTGTGCTCTCCAGTCACTATTTTTGTCAAATATTCAAGTAAGTTAGACCAGTAAGCTTTTATTATGTGATATCCATGATACCTAATTCATAGTCATTCATTGCAAAACTTTAAAGTAGAACACCCAATAATAGTTTCAATATATATAATATTGAATACAATACATTTTTTTAATTAAGATATCAGAATCCACTAAGGCACAATAACTAGTCAAAGTTTTTCACTACACCCCCCCCCCTTTCATCTAAGGTCATTCAGAGGTCAAATTAAGCCTGTAATTCATGACACAACAGAATGTACATCTTTCTTGATCGCCGATCTATGCAGTGCTACAAAAGGCAAGCCTACACATGAGCCTAGCTACATCAATATGAAGGGGGCTTTAGTTGTTGATGAGGTACTGATTGTGCTATTACTGTAGTTGTAGTAGAGATGTGCATAAAAAGAAATGATACTTGGTCGCAAAATGTGTCTGGAAGACTTGCATCGGTCAATGATCTTCCCGCAGTTGATGCAGTATACCATAAACTATGCATGGTGAACTTTACAACTAAAAACAAATACCAATAGTACTCTGTGAGCACAAGCACTTCCAAAAAGGCTAAAACTGGCCGACCTAAACATGAGGTGAAATCGACTCATTCTTAAAAGTAGTTAAGTCCCTTGAGGAAAATGATGAGGAACACACAACAGTAGTTGATTTTGTTACTAAGATGCAAGAGTATTTTCTGGAAACAGATCATGATGCTGACAGTGGGGTACACATGAAAAAGAAAATACAGGGGCACTTCGGTGAGAGGATTGTAAAACTGAACTGAAAGGAAAGCATGATGTAGTTACATTTCGTAGCACAGCTAGTGCTATTCTGTATGAATTCCACAAGCAGTCAAAGAACAATTACACACCAAAGCAGGAGAAAATGAGGATCATCAAGACTGCTACCTCACCGTATAAAAAATGACGTCAAGTTATTAAAAGAAAATTACAAGTGACGCGTTTACCTGCATTTCTCACAGATTCCCTGCAACTGCTATTGAGGAACATGTATGTTGGCCAAAAGGTAGATTGTGATGCTGGCATCTATTGGGCAAGCCATAATGCACGCAATACGTCCAAGGGTCCTCCTTGCTCCTCTTAAGCTTGGACTACAAATGCATCATCAATTCTCATCTCGCTCTCTGACCGACACACTGCATGCGCAATGCTTCTAATGCTCTTATCCGGTGGTTAAGAAATATGAAAGAAGTGCGGCAATTTCTCAAGAGTGCATTCAGTATATTGCAAATAATATCGACAATCCTGATGGATCAGGTACTTTCCACAGATGGGCACATTGCAACCCAAACCCCAGGGATAAATTACTGTAAGCCTGTACCTAGATAAATGGTATTCGCTAAGGACTTTGCTACTGTTGGACGTATCAACATTGAATACTTAAAGGCATCTACAATTGTACAACCTCTGGTTTACCAGCCGATTGTGAATCGGGGACCAGAAGATCCAACATTTGACCTTGATGTGCTGTTGAAGACATCTTTACTACTGCAGTCCCCAAGGCCTTCAAAGGTCCGGAACGATACAGATAATAAAAACAACGGCAAGTACCCTGATCAGTCATCTTCTTTGTTTCTCCCCATGATTGACATGAATTCTAGTGATCCATCATGCATGTGTTTACTACACTCTGCGTTTTGCTTGTACCCATGCTAAACGGTATACATACACCTGTTTTGACGTTTGATAAGCTGCTATGGTGGAAGGCACTCACAATAATCAGGAGCCAGCCAAGTAACAGTGACTTGAAGCAGGTCGTTCTGCAGGGCATTTGATGACGGGCTCAGGACCCCATGAACGTCTTGAAGTAGTGTATACCATATATGCTGGGTGTAAAGGCGATGTCTAGAGCTGCATGTGCGGGGCCATTTACTTGTTGATGCTGCTCTAAATACCATGCTGATACCAGACTTGTATAATGTCCATCTGCAACAAGTACAAACAACCTCCGGAAGCTCCTATAGTGATCACTAAAGGAATTTCCAGAGGTTGTTCAGCACCCAAGTGTTCCATGTGGAGTAGCTAATTTCGGGGAGCAGCCCACTTAAGGTCTCTCTTGAACAGCTACTAACGTACAGCATCTTCCTGATCTTCATTGTGATGTAGCAATAATGAGGAAGAGCAGATTCCTGGAATTAATTGTGATGCAGCAGAAGTTTAAAGCAACAGTCCTTGTCAGTGATGACACAAACCTTCTCATCTTGCTGATCTTTTACGCTGATCTGAATGCATTAAAGAACTTGTTTTTTGGCACCCGAGCCCAAGGCAACTCCAAGAAGAACCGAACATGGAATATCAAACAGCTGAAGGAAACTCTAGGAAGTAGTGTGTGTGACTACTTTCTCTTTGCCATGTGCTGATCTGGACTGCGACATAACGTCTCGCATATTTGGTCTAGGGAAAGGCGTAGCACTGAAGAAAATCATGAAGAATGACAATTTCTGTGAGCTTGCCATGGTATTTAGTCATGCAGCCGGCATCATACCTGAAGGAGGCCATTATTTCAGCTGGAGAGAAGGCACTGGTATGATTGCGTAAAGGTATCATCAGTCTTGTCTGCCTTAGAAGCAAAGACTTTGCAACTAACTTAAGCAGCAGAAAAATTCCACAGTCTGCGTGTGTACTATCAGATATTAGAATGGAAAGGAATGTCAGACAGCCTGACATCGGGAAACTGAGTTGGCAGGTCATGGATGGGAAGTATCTTCCAATAAAAACTGATAAAACATCAGCATCCGCATAACACCTTAAGGTCATCAGATGTGGATGCAAGAAATATTGTGCAGCCAAGAAATGACGTGCCGGAAGTATGGCCTCCAATGTTCAACATCCTGCACTGGTTGTCGTGGCGCTAGTTGTAGCAACTCACCACCATTATAGGCCTACCTAGAACTTGATGATACTACTGATCAGCATGCCACATAAATGTTTGTTTGTTGGAGACTACGAACTATAATCAAATCAAAATATGTATACTTAACTGTAGGCCTCATGACCTGCATCCTGTAATAACAACTGTACTGGGATTGTAAACCAACATAAACATATTATAGCTGCTCTGAAATGCATTGCAAGGTGAGAATCAACACAAAATTTATGCAAATTAACCCGCTTTAAAAAAAATGTATGTGTATAAATCCAAATTGAAAAACCTAATTATGAAACATTTGAAATATAAATATATTTGTAGTTTGTACAACATATAGAAGTGTTGTCGCAATTAGTCTGAATGTAACATAGGACAAACAAATATAATTATAATATATTCTCTACAATAATGTTTAATTTAGCAGCCATTTTGAATTTAAGCAAATGAAAACACTCAACCGGGCATATGAAACCTTATGCAAACAAAAAAATTCTTGGAAATAACATTTTAGACTTTCAAAGTACACTAAAAGTGTGCTAAAAGGTATGTATGGTGAATATTTTGACCAAAGCTAGGAGAAAACCCTAGAATTGGCGGCCATTTTGAATTTATGGAAATTTGACACAGTCAGTCCACTACACGGATAATGTAAGGTACAGGCTGTACCCCTACATAACCCTATAACAGCTCTTGTGTTTTTTCTGATACTCATAAGGGCCAGTTTTCTGAATATTTTTTTGTTTTATTTTGTTCAATATAAAATGACATATTATATGTTTAGTGCATACTGAAATAACATCATCTGCTAAGGTAATAAATTGAGCATACATTACATGTTGGATTGTGTGGGTGTGGGTGTGCGGGGGATTTGTTTCAGGTGTGTGATGTACCTGTAGTATATGGGTATTTCAGTTGATACAAAATGTACAGCAGATCACTTTTCCTACTCCTTTAGTGCCACAACAGCCTATACAGGTTTACAAATATGACAAAATCTATGTGAAAATCCTCGAAATAGCGGGCCATATTGGATTTATGTAAATTAGGGACACTTCCACTACTTGGATTTTTTGGGACTTTTAGTATGTCATTTTGGGGACCTTACTAAAATGCATTGCATTGAAAAATATTTTATTGCAATTTGTTTGACCTCAAAACACAATATTCCTAGCCTATATTGATTTGTGACCAAAACTATTCAAAGTAGAAAAAGATTATAGCTTTTATTTCACCAGATAAAAGTCATGGAGATAGAATTCTTCTTCTTGTTTTTATTATTATGACTAGTCTGCAGGCACAGGCTCTAATTTGACACTTCACTATAATTCCTAAAGCTTTTAGCAGAGACTAGCTCTGTCATTCTCTGACTGTATCAAATATGCAGGAGCCTCTAAAGCTCAGGGCCTATGGTGCATGCTGTTGGCCTGGTCACACAGTGCTAACACTTAATTCACACAGCGACTGACAAGCGTTTTACTTTACGCTGCAAACTATACCTTGATGTTCTTTCCGTACAAGGACTGTGTCCCAATATAATGGGAGGGTAGACAAAAAAAGCTATCGAAAAGTAATGAAATATAATTTACATACTGATTCATATTGATTTTTCTACAATGTAGTGTTTGATCAAAGAAGAGGATTCAAAACAAAGAGAGCAGCCTCAGCTACAGAGCTAACAACAAGAAAGTCCAAAGAAGAAGATGTTGGATTGACAGGTTTATTTAGGGTGAGTAATTCTTTACATCTCATCTGTATTTGAATCATTAAAGCTCATCTAGGTGTTTGTGGTTTCTGCAATATGTTTAGTTGACTTCATTAAATCCGATAACTTTGTCTCACATTCTGAAACAAAATCCTGGATTTAGTCGTGCTGCAATGATAAACCTTTTGGTCAGTCAGAAACCCCATGACTTTTACAAGCCGATTGCCCGTTTGATTATCAAGATATTTATGATTGGAAATCGAAACCAAATTTTGCGTTTTCTTAACGGTTTTCATAACACTACAGTCTATTGGGGAAAACGAGTATGGTAAAACCGGTCACTCAAAGATTTTTACTTTTTTGAGGCACTTCTTAATCAATTTGAAGCGCGATTTTTTTTAGGGCTTCAATATTACACCATATCAGAGACACTGATAACACGTAGGGCCGTACATCTCAGATTTAACATTGTTAAATGATGCCTTTAAGTATAAATGTCTGATTGAATAAGAATGGATGGTCTGGTTTGTCATTTCCAGCATTTTTCTGAATATTAAGAAAACTGAATTTTTATGTAGACAAGTCATAGCCAAGGGGAAAATATGAAATATATTTATAGCACAAGCACAGTCAGTCTTCCATGGAAAACTTTTTGATGAAGTATATGAAATTTATATTGCATTCATAAATTACATTTCGCATATTGGAAGAGAGTAGTAGTATAGTAGACTCATCATGTAAATGTGAAGGACGATCTGCTGAAAATGAACCTTGTTTTCATAGTGAACATTGAGCCAAACTACATTAGGACTTTCATCAGTATTATGTAACAGGTCTAGTAAACTTGTCTATATTTTACTCTTGTCTCCTGTCTGGGCAGAGATTTACCTCATCGAAGGACCCCAAGAAGAAGAAGTTCCGAGAGACGCTTGGTGATGCCTTGTCCAGCCATACTGACCATGTGGCCGACAAGGACTCCTTCAAGACAGGCTACTTGGAAGGCTACATGCTGGGCAAGGATGAAACCAAGAAATCAGACCGGTTCAAGGGATGGACAACTGTCCTCATCTTTGGTGTCCTGGCTTATCTCTATGTCAAAATGGTTTCAGTGTTTGGTAAGTTAAGACAGCAGTATACTATGGTTGTTTGTATGTTTTTGCCAACCTTTATTGTAAGAAATAAGACTTATGTCATCATCATCATCAAGTTCAGGTGGCGCTGTAAAGCGCCGCTGTGGTCTTCACGAGAGCACGCCATGCAACTCTTTCACCATTTGTGTTGCACCTTTCATTCCTTGTCCAGACACTTTCTTGATATCATCAGTCCAAGATATTGGTGGACGACCTCTACCCTGTTTTCCTTTATTTATGTCAAGTAATATTAAGCACCTTGCATTTTAGTTATGATTGTGTTTAACAATTATTACGGTTGCTTAGCATATTCATGTATAATTTTTTTTTTTTTTTAATTGTTTAAATTGCATTGTTTTATTTTAATCAAGTTACCGGTATATAATTCTAAGCTATCAAACCTCTGCTAACGATATTTCATATTCTGAATTTTGAATGCCATTTTGAGATGAAATTATGGGATAAGATGACTACTGGTCAATAGAGAGGGATCATCTAGCTGTAAGTTGCTGATGTTATGGTGTTTTTTTTCTCAATAAGCTGCAATTACCAATTTCTTCAAATATGTCTTGGCTTTTCATTTGTAAAGTAACTTGTTGAAGGCAATGACAAGTAGCTGAAAGATGATGTTTGTGAGATTTCACTTTTGTAATCATGAAATGTGAATAATAGCAGTTATAACTCTCTTCATTTTGTACAGCTCGGGTGTCAATCATTGGTAATTCCAACGTAGACAGCATGACTGTTGCAGATGTTACTTTTGATGATGTCAGAGGAGTAAGTTTCATGTATAGTTTGAGTTAATAGGCAAGAACAAAGAAAGTAGGGCTTTTAGTTTTGCTAATAGACTCTGTGATACAGGGAAGAAAGGTACTGCTTGGTTACCAAAGGATGATAAATGATTATGCATTTGATTATTATTAGGGACTGGAGGTAAGAGAAACCTGGTAGAAAGAACATGTGATTAATGTAATCATAACAAACACATTCCTAATCATTGTGGTCACAAGCCATTCATAATTCAGATTACAGATATCTTGAACCAAGATCAGACTCCTAAAATTATCACAAGGTGATTTTTCCTGACATGCAATTTATTTTAAACTGCATGACAGTGTAAATCATTTACACAACAATACTAAGTAAGGTATCTGGTTAGTTTTGTTATTTACTTCCAATTATTTATGGCATTGTTTGCTTTAATTAAGGGAGGCAAGAAGGGCTATTTGGTAAAGACTGATGGATTTTCGATCACTCCTCTCTTTATTTTTATTCATTTCCCGCAAGGCTGATGAAGCTAAGAATGAACTGCAGGACATTGTCAACTATCTCAAAGATCCATCAAAGTACACTGTTCTGGGTGGCAAGCTACCTAAAGGTTAGTCTATTTGTAGCAGACTGATAACCTGAAAGAGAATTGCTGGCCTCACGTTTGTCAATTATTGGGAAGTGTGTCAAAACCATTTTTATTAGTTTCCATACAATCACATGAAAACATTGTGTTTTTGTGATGATCTTTATTATTAAGAATGATATTTAACTTAAGTTAATTGAAGAAAAGAAAATCCTTAAGCGTTTTATGGTACATTGACTTATGTTAAATACTAGTGAGAGAATGTGTTAGAATAGGTTCCTTTATGAGAAAAATGAGAACAACAATATCTCACGCTACACATTGCTTTTAAGTTTAAATAAGAATCTTAGAATGGCCTCATGCATTTAGCACATGCTTCCTGCCCTGTGCCCTATGAGAATGTTAAATGTGCATACATCTTGATGGTTGGTCCTTATCCTACATTAAATTATGAACCCTTTTTTTTTGTTGTCAGATGTTCTTTAGACAGATAAGATTAGCCTTTCAAAATGAACAATTAACATATTGAATGATTATATTTGCTCTTGGTTTATTCAGGTGTGTTACTTCAAGGTTCTCCTGGAGTTGGTAAGACTCTCCTAGCCAGGGCTGTGGCAGGAGAGGCCAATGTACCCTTCTACTATGCATCAGGCTCAGACTTTGATAACATGTTTGTCGGCTCAGGGGCAAAGAGGGTCAGAGATATCTTCAGTGAGTTCATATTGATAGATGTATTATTTGTAGTCTAGCTTTTAAAGATGAACTATCTGTTTTTAGAGGTTAGGGCAAAGAGAGTCAGAGATATATTTAGTGAGTTGAAATTATGGCTATATTATTTGCAGTAGAGCCAGTATGTAGAGGACATAATGCAAACATAGATTTGTGATAAACAGTGAGAGATGTGCCTTGCAAAACAAAACATACAAGGTAGGTCTTAATAGAAACAAGTAAAGAAAAGGACTGCACTCTTTATCAGTTAAACAGATGGATAATGGCAAAGGATCATAATACATATGAAAAACTACATCATGGCTAAAATCAGCTGTTGTTTATATTCACTATGTTCTTTATACTCATACCATTTATTAGAACAAACATTATAACGTGTGCCATATGCCTACATATATAATGGACATGCAAGATTCTAGAAACACTGATAAAATTCACATTATCAATTTTCTAGCTGAAGCAAAGAACACCAGTCCTTGCCTGATATTTATTGATGAGTTGGATTCGGTTGGTGGCAAGCGCGTGGACTCTCCATTGCACCCTTACGCTAGACAGACAATCAACCAGCTACTCTCTGAAATGGATGGCTTCAAACAAAATGAAGGAATAGTTGTTTTGGCTGCCACAAACTTCCCAGAGTCTCTGGATCCGTAAGTTTGATACTTTGACACCCCTAAATTTTCATGAATTTTTCACGAGTGGATTTGATGAGCCTGTTGCTGTGAAAAATGATTAAATGGTCCCAAGAAACATGCTAAATATTTACAGTTAGTGAAACAGTGAGCAAAATATTTCTGCCTTGAATGTTTCTGGTTTTCCGATGACTTAGTTATGAATCACTTTTTGTAAAATATTATGCAAAGGAAGTAAAAAGCTTATAAGTCATGAAAAACTCTGGTGCTATTATTGGCATTGGAACTGAAGCAGATATTCAGCCAATCTGGTTTATGCTGATATTTTGAGGTAGTGCAGCGCAACTTTGAATTAACAAAAGAAAGTACACAACAAAACTAATCTATGTTCTGATTGTACTCTTGACATGTTCTCTGAATCATTGTGGATCTGAATATCACTTTAGAGGATGGAAACATTCAGAGATCTAACTAATTCTAATATTCAATACAATTTCTCAAACTGTTTGTTATAGAACCATCCCTACGAATATCAGAGGCATGTTTCCATCTTGTTTTGAAGTTTAGTAAAAGTTATAGTCAAGTCGATATCATTGCTTTTTAGATCATAATTTTTCTTTAAAATCAATTCTCAACTATTTTAAACATGTTCCTGTTTTCCTAACGTTTAAACTCTTTAATTTGTTTATACATTTAGAGCTCTTACAAGACCAGGAAGGTTTGACATGAAAGTAGTTGTGCCTAGACCTGATGTCAAAGGCCGTCAAGACATCCTTGACCTTTACTTAGGACAGGTCAAAGTATCATCGAGTAAGTGCTGTTTAAATGTGTATAAACTACTCTTTCATAATATATTGACAATGTCTTTGATATTTATACCCTGATGCTAGAAACGTATGATTTTGAAAAAGTCCATTATATGAATTATAGTGAAAATGCTTCTATTCTTTTTTAGTTCAATGGAAAGAAATGGTGTTTACAATAAATTTATTTTGTTTTTCTTAATGAAGTAATTCATATCTTCATGGAATTATACAGCAATAAATGTTATTCTTTTTAATTCTCTGGTTCATTTGACAATCCATTCTTTTCTTAATCTTTGTACAGAGGTGGATGTTGAAACTCTTGCCAGAGGGACAGTTGGTTTCACAGGTAACTATCCAAACTATTGTAATTTGTAAATGTTTTCAAGCTTTTATTTGAAGGTTTGATGATTCCATCCGATGCTTTAAGATGTCCATGATAACATTATGAGGGTTAAGAACATGAAGAGTTCAAATGTAATTTATTTGTGAACTACAAGGTTTGGTGGCCTAAGAATTAAAAAAAATACTGTTTAAAAAATCAATATGTCATCATCATTTTTATGACTTCTACTAACAATAAAGGTGACAGATGCCTTTATTAATTTAACCTTCATTTTACGATGAAAAGAAAATCTACACATAAAAGAACTTTCTCAAGATTGGTCTGATGAGGCTTGCATTAACAGTAATGCAGCTGGCAAATGTCATCACAAATATTTTGATTGCCTGGTTGAAAAGAAATGTCTCTGAAATATGCACCATTCTTGGGAATGACTTAATTAAATCTGTCGGTCAATAACAAAAAAAAAAGGGGGCTTTGCTCTGTATGTATTTTCCTTACTACAAAGTGGAAAGATGCATCTGTAAATGTTGTCTCTGCTCATTTTAGGGGCTGATCTTCAGAATCTAGTGAACCAGGCTGCATTGGAGGCTGCTAGGAAGGGCAAAGAATCAGTCGAAATGAAAGACCTTGAGTTCTCTAAAGACAAAATCCTCATGGGTAAGTCTGTAGATATCATTCAAAAGCTGTAAGATGTGAAGACTAGATTGGTATACAAGTAAGTTATTGCTCATGCCTATCCTTTCTGAACTGACGTCCATACAGAATAATATGGAAAACTATCCTATAATTTATGGAAATTTAGAATTAGGCATTAGGCCTAAAAAAATTAATAAAAAAAAGATTGCCGACCGACCGACCCATGTTTTGGCACCTAAAGGGCAATACAACATCTTTTTTTTTTAGGCCTTATGCCAAGACTTATTATTTCCCTTTTAATGTCTCTTTAAAATAAAATCACACTATCTACTACTAACTACTGGACCTTGCCAATGATGCTTTAGTTATCCCTGTCTGAAACCCAAGTACTACTTGGATCTGAGGATAGATTTTTACTTTTCTGAGGCAAAGAGAATGTGCTCGAGGACTCTCAAGCAGATATTTGTTTTATTTAAATAATTAAAAGATGCATTGATGAAGTGTTTTGTTTGTTTTGCTACAGTACATTATCACGCAAGAAATTTGCATTATGGTAACGATGTTCTTTCTGAATGTTCCTAAACGATAGGTCCCGAAAGGAAGAGTGCCCAGGTTGATCCTCGGAACCGTAAGATCACTGCCTACCACGAAGGAGGCCACGCCCTGGTAGCTGTCTTCACCAAAGATGCCAAACCTATCAACAAAGCAACAATCATGCCCAGGGGACCAACACTTGGACATGTAAGATATCAGCAATTCCACATTCATGACATGCTCAATTTATCCTCAAAGAATATTGTTAGTGTCGCTTTGGAATTAAGTAGTATCATTTCAGAAGTTTGTGTACATAATACTTACTCTTATACTTATTAATTCAACATGAAGGTTGTTTTTTATCAATCAATGCTAGTAAAAATGCACCCATCGATATTTAGACATTTAATCTACTGATAGCCTTACAGCACAGTTACTGGTGCTGTGAAACCAGACTCTTGACATGAATGATTTCTGTGAGGTATAGATTAGGAAGCTTCTTGGCGTAAAACAATTAAATTATAACAATGAATTTTTGCAGGTTGAACAGTTTCTTGCTCCATAAAAGCAGATATAAACCATGAGTGTAGTTTTAAGTTCTGTGGTTTTACAGCGCACCATTGGTCCTATCATGTGATAGTCATGGTGATTCTTAAAACAAATCATAAAATGTTCTCTCCTCTTTCATCTGTCTCCTGTAAAACAACTATTCTGTAAACAAAAATGTAAACTGGGAAGCATTGGTGTGTCTTAAAGAAATTATTTTTGTTTGTTTTTGATAAACACTAATTTATTTTAATCAACATCACTGAACATTTAATTGTCCATCTCAATAAGTTTTGAGGTTATGATGCTCATACTTGGGTGAGTAATACAATACATCAAATATAATTGATCTTTGTACCCACCCAACAGGTCTCCCTTTTGCCTGACAGTGACCAGTGGAGTGAGACCAAGTCCCAGTTACTGGCCCAGATGGATGTGTGCATGGGGGGCCGGGTGGCAGAGGAGCTCATCTTCGGTCCTGATAATATCACGACAGGAGCCTCCAGTGACTTTGAGCAAGCCACCAGGATCGCTCACCTCATGGTCACCAAGTTTGGCATGAGTGAGAAGGTAAGGGATGAATGAATGAATGGTGGTGGTTATTTTACCTGACTGCTAAGAAAGCATAAATGCTTGTAAGTAAGCAACCAGACGGCCGACGGCTTTAGGTCCTCTCCGAGAGACCTGGTAATGAGGATTAATGCCTTACCAAAGGGCACTAGTGCATCGCCTTGGTTTCGAACCCGGGTCACCAGATTACGAGACCACTGCTCTACCGACTGAGCTATCGCGCCTCCTCAAGTGGATGCTCATGTGAGGTGGATGATAAAAAAAAGAAAAGAAAGACGGCCAGAAGAAAAAGAGAGAGGCAGATGGGAATAAACAGGGATATCCTTACTACTTGCTTTTAATTCTTTTGTTGAAAGGCCTTTGTCAACATTTGTGTTGACAGAAGAATAGTGGAGTTTACATTGTTATATTTTGTTGACAGAAGATATATATTTTGCGTGTGAGGGGGAAAAGTGTGGGGGGTGTTTAGTTCAAGTAAATCAGAACTGTAAAGACTGTTATAATATAAAGCATTGCCTATTGATCAAATTAAATAAATAATTACAGAGAAATTCAGGATTACTGCAGCATTCCATGCGAGAGATATTTTTCAATACATAATTTTGGTATTTATCTCTCTTTTATATAATTTGTATTTCATAGCATGAAATAATAACCATATGTCCCAATGTCTGTGCAGGTTGGTGTAATGACGTATCAAGATAGAGATCCACTGGTATATGGAGACAGCAACAAGCTCAGCCCTGAAACTCAACTTCTCATCGAGAATGAAATCAGAACGTTACTCAAGGTAGGATACCCAATGAAGAGAATTATCCATTGTTATCTTATTGGTATAAACTAAGAACAGGAAAATTAACTGATGGAAGCGACCGAACTCGTATTGAAATGTGTTTTTTAACCTCATTGTTTTTAGCATAGATGAATGACTTCTTTCCTTACATGAACCATATCAAGAAATGGCATTGGGAAACAAGAACTAATTATTCTTGAGTAGATCGCACTAGGGATGGTAGAACTAAGTCATAATTTTAAATTGTATTATACTGTATTTATTAAATCAAGGATTATTTAACTATTGAGCAAATTTGATGTTTTTACCTAAATGTACATGTATCATTAATATGATCTGTATAGTTCTCTTTTTGGAATAGAATTACACTATGCAGCTTTAAATGGAAAATCCACAAAATTAGTTTAAAAACATTTTCTTTCTCATCAATTGTTTTATCTGTTGAATGATTGATAAGATAGCTATTTGAATGTGAACAAGGGAAAATTGCACTACCTTGTGAAAAATCATGTTTTAAGTTGGCGTTTGTTTCAGAGGAACTATCATATCATAGCTTCTGTCAAATTCTGACAATTAGCCTATTTTCCTCTCTTTGATTAGGAAATCTCTTTTGGCAATTTTACGAGTGGTTAGCAAGTATCAATCAGCTCTCTTTTTCTAATATCTAATGATTGCAAAATTATGCTCAAGTTTTTTTTTATCTAAATAAAATGCAGGACTCCTACGAAAGAGCCAGGACGATCTTGAAGACCCGTAGCAAGGAACATAACCTCTTGGCGGAGGCCCTCCTGCAGTACGAGACTCTTAACGCTGTTGACATTTCCAAGGTGATCAAAGGTCAAGTGTTAGAGAACAGATGAGATGACCTCAACCATCATCAAGAACTAGAAAGTAATCACTATCCAAATCAGGGAGAAGAACAAGGTAGAAATATTTATGTCGGATAGTAATGTGAACATGCAAAGAACATTCATGACCAGTCATGTTACAGTTTCTTTACAATTTAAAAAACGATCAATGTAGTACACATATGTATTTTTAACCTGAAGTATGGTTTGATGCTCACACTTACAGACACCGTACATGTATATACTGCTGAGAACAAAAGTGTGTTAACCCCTTTTACCATGTACCTTAACAAGAGTTGACGCCATATGTCACTCAGCAGAGTTTATTAGCACTGTATATTTCTAAAGCTTTATGGCATTGTTATGGCCCAAGGTTAATCACTGTAAGAACATAGCAATCATGGGCTTTAAACCTTTGATTCAGATTAATCTGACAATGCAGACCAAATAGTTAATAATTTGTAGGTATCCAAGGTAGTTCATTAATGCTTCAAATCGTGTACCTCAGGTTTGGAACCGTGTAGAGAATGATAATGATAGTCACATTAGTATAGCGCTTAACTACAACTTATATAAGTGCTTTACATGGTAATTATTATTAGTCCGGTTATTGGATTCAATTGCTAATCTGAACATGATAGTGCATATGCTCTTCTCCCTTGAGAGTATTCAAGCCAGGTTCCATTTTACAAGCACACACATGGCAATCTAACCACAGTAACAAGTACAAGCCACGTATTGTATTGTAATGAGAAATCTCGAGAAGTTTTATTTATAAATGATCCCTTGAACTTTTACACCAAAACACACCTGTAGTAAACAACCACATCTTCTTTCCTTTGTTATTGAGGAGTATAGCAAATGTTTCCGACTTATTATTAGCTCTGATCATGTGTGGATGGTCAAGAGAGAAATATCTTTTAAATAGTTTGCCTATTGTGCTATTATTTTATGATATGTATTAAATATGTAGAAACAATGAAAGAATCACAGTAGGGAAAAAGGCATTTCTTTTTAGCTGATATGGATTTTTATTAAGGGTATTGATTATGCACCTGTATTTTAGTTCTATGAGTATTGTAAATATACAAGACTACATATTATGTGAGAATGTTGTACATGTACCGGTATCTTCTTCAATTCGGCTTCATTTGTGCTTGCACTTGATTGCTAGTGGAAAAACCTGTGAACATTTTTAGATCAGAAACTTATCCAATTCTCGCTACCCTAAATAGGTACGAAAATCTCGAAATTCGCGAGACGAGGTAATTTTCACTCTCTCGGGTCGTCACTACAACTTCCGGTATAGAGTCCCATCCCGCTGGCGCTAGCGCCTGTGTTCGCTGTGCAGAGTTTTCACGCACGCTAAAATCGATGCCAATCAGTGTAATTGGTACAGATTATAATATGCAATGGAAAGCTTCGGGCAGAATTAGTGACTTTAGCACAAAAGGCCGTTAAACTCTACCGTGAAAGAGAGGGTTGTGATCACGAACGCCTGCACAGGAAGCTGTAATGTCGAAAAGCTATCCCATAATGCAATGCGGATTTCAGGATTTTCCCCGGATCTCGGCAGAATCGCTATTTGGGGTAGCGAGAATTGATATCGAGATCAGGAATATAAATCCCAATGTGTTATTGGTATTATCTGGTATACTTGGAACAAGTTTGAATGACCTCCAACCTCCAAATCAATGTGATGATGAACTTTAACACCACTATCTGTAAAATAAATCAGTCTGTTAGATTCTCTCCTCCTTCCCATCCTGTGACAGTGCTGCATTATATTTGCACTGCTTGTTGTATACCAAATTAAATCAGCTTCATTTGAGTTTGCACTGTAAGATATATCACATCCTCTGCTCAATGCCAGAAGGATGTAAACTTGTGACTTATCATGCAGAGTTTAATAGAGATCTTACGAGTCCCAAGGGACATTATCATTGTGGTTTGGCAAGCATCACAAGGCATTGAGTTGAAAGGAAGCCTAAAAGTTTTTCTCTTCTTCGAACAATATTGCAATTTGTGCATACATTTCTTGATTGCTGTTATAATGGCCTTTATGAGAACAGTTCTAGTACATTAAATTTTAAATGGACATCCAAATACTCATATAAAACTGATTTCCACATCTGTTGATTCAATATGTAACGATCCACATTGGATACTAGTTTTAAAGATGTCTAGATTTTGTGATGAGAGTGTATTATATTCTCTACAGCCGTATCTAAGTTATATGTCATTTCATTGTACCGCTTGGTAGCGTATGCATGAGGATACATTATCAGTTCACTGTTATTTTGACATTATTTGATATGTACTTTATATCTACTGTGGACTGAATTGTTTAATTTATAGGCTTTTCCAAGGAGAAATAATCATGTTAACAAACAGCACATATCTTATAAACCATTAGAAATCTATGGATTCTATGAATTTGCCATAAGCCAGATTTGGATTAAAATCATTTGAAGTCCAGTATGTATTACTCATTTCAAGTTATTCGTTTGGAGCCAGAATGGCTTTAACTCATACACCATTTTACCAAAAAACGCCTTTCTGGCTTCAAACAGATGCAATATGTGTATATTATCCTTGTTAATTTCAAAGTTGAAGTCATAAACAACCCTTGAACATGTAATACTCTGGTATATAATCCAGTATTTTTAGTTGGCAATATATACGTATATGATTGCTCTTTCCATGAACTGATTTGTAAAGCTTTTATCTCTTCCAGTGGGTGAGAAAATCATGGATAAACTTTACCATAAGTGATATTTTTATTGTTTTTTATTTTAGAGCATGAAAATGGTCCATAATGGGTTTGCAAATCTTTCTAGGAACCCTCTGGCATTTACAAATACTTTGCTACTTCTTCGGTAATTATATGTTGTATATTCATTTCCCTTTTTTAAGATCATGGAAGCAAAAGGATTGTGTTGGTGATTATACCGATTATAGGACTTATTTGTCTCATTAATTTTAAGGAGAATCATTAGGAGTAAATAACTCTAATCCAAATCTAATCAGATGGTAAATTGGTAGTGATTTCTCCTGGTATAATTGATTCCTTAAAGGCTTAGTCCACTCCAAAAAAATAATTTGCTTTTAATAGATGCAGAAAGACAAGAGGAACAGAGCAAACAAAAATTGAGTAAAATTGGATAACTATAATAAGAAAGTTATGAATTTTAAAAAAGTATGAAAAACCATGGGACTTAAAAAAATCACTACACAAATTGCAGATTTGGTTATCGGTTTGTGACGTCATTGCCTCACTAGTTATCCATTGCTTTATATATTTTTATCCCATTAATTTCACTTTTATACCTCAAAACCTGATTTCCCCAAGCTTTTGCCCAGGTTATTTGATTTGTATCATATTGCGTGTATGTAATTTCACAAAATCTGTTATGAATTTTGAAGAATTAATACTACTTTCTGAACATTGTATATTCATAATCATTGATTTTTATGTAAATAGTTTATCAAAATTCACATTTTTCATGATTTAACTCAAACAAATTACTCTATATTAGTGCATGCACACACAAAAACATATTACTATAACTTGGATGCTGGTGTGAGCAAATCAGATTTTTAGGGGAGAATCGGAAATTTATTGTATCATTATAAAGAAAACAATTGCGGATAGTGAGGCAATGACGTCACAGACTCAAGAGTGAGTTGCCAATTTGTCTTGTGATTTTCAAAGTTTTTCATGTCATTCAAAATTCATAACTTTCTTAATAGTTATCTGATTTTGCTCAAACTTTTTTTGGATTGGAAAGTAAGTTATTTTTGTGGAGTGGACTTGCTCTTTAGCCATCTGATTATTTTTAATCCTTTGAATTTTCTAATAATATCATAAAGCACCCTTTCCTCACAGCTACCGTAGCATGTCCAGAGCATTTCCATATCCAGTATGAACGAGTCTGTTTCACTATATCTGATGATTATTTATTTCTCTGTAAATCTTGGGTTAGAAAAAAGATAGTGAAAAGCAATCTTGACTTTGACAATGGTATATCTATAGGGCCTCTGATCCAATATATATATTTTAATGATTTTAGTTCGTATTGATGTTTTAATCTCCTCCTTTCTCTTCTTAGATCTGCAATGTTTTTAATTCTTCATTTTGAATGACTTTCACTTCTTCAGCAGACACTACCAAACTTGTCTCTAGCCCTTTGCTGAACTACAATTTTGATAACTTACACATTTACATGAAATAGTAATGGGTTTTGTGAATTGACTAATTTCATTTGTCAGCACCAGTTAGAATCTGGTTAGCAAACAATTTGTCAGCAAAGTCTTGAACCAAACATTTTAATTTGGTCTGTAACATGTGCTTTTGAATTATATTATTTGTTTTGTCTGTTGGATAGTTTGATCACCAGAGTTGCATTTCACTAGGTAACATAATTGATGTGTACATCTCATTGTGTACATAAACGAAGGGTCTTAATATTCCATTCTTGATTTTGATCATGCTTTTCTTAGTGACTTTTAGAAGTAGGAGTTCTATTCAACCAGTCCTTCACATTCACATTTAACAAAGATCTGTCTCTTAAAAAAGGGTTGAAATAAAATAAAATGTCCTAAAATATCCACCTAATCCTTGAATATGTATTGAAATTGAAAGGAGACTCGTAGGCATACTGTCTATATCCTAATGCGAGGCCACTCTGTAATAATTTTGATGCATGTCAACTTATGTGGTTTTCAACCCCTGCACGGAAGATAAGAGGAACTGGAAAATGAATGCTCAGTGCGACATTAGAATTGATGCAGAGTTTTATATATCATCTATCTGTCATCCGCTCGAGTTAGATAGATAAAAAGAACTAAAAATGGAATGCTCTTTTTGTCATATTACAATTAAAGCAGAGATTCATAGATCTTCTATCAGTCAAGCGCTTCAGTAAGATAAATAGAAGGAACTCAAAAATGAATGTTGTTTTTCATTTTACCTTAGATTTAGAGTTTCAGAACAAATTAATAGATAGCCAATCTTTTAGTCCCTATATGAATTGCCTATTAACTATTGAACCCAAAATAATCTAGTTCACATTTCATGGAATGTATTTAAAGCCATTGACGCAAAGTCCTTTTTTGTTTTTACAATACACTGGATATTTTCATTGTTTAATACTTTCCTAATATTAATTAGTCCATTCTCATGACAATGAAATTATCATGAGTTTATGTCCTTAGCTTAATTTTAACCTGATAATAATTTTTACCTTGTTTTAATGGCTCATATATATATATTTTTTTTCTTCAATAAGTATTGTACCTCTACCAGTCATACTAAACTGTTATCAAGCTAAGAAACCTGGAATAAATTTTAGCCTATTTGAAGAGCTGATATGAACAGAAAATCTATTCTGAGATGAACTTCTTATCTGTCCTGTTGGTTTATATGATTGTACTGCTATGAGAGGTTAAATCAAGAGTGGCTGAGACGTGCATAAACTCAGAGAGCTGTTTCATTATTACCAAAATCAATGTGAATGTAAAATATAGTTTGGAAAATACGATCGAAAAGAGGTTCAAGAAATCAACTAACGTTCAATGCCCTGTTATATTGCCTATGGAAATCATCGTTGGATTCTGTAACATGTCATCTTATGTAATATGTCCATGTCAAAGGATAAGACTACTGAAATTATCTTGACTTGAGTTTTGTTTTAAGGTCTGCGATTATGGTAGAGTGTCACTTTGTCAATGAAATGTTACAAATTGCTTTACCAAATATATTTGTAAGGACTCTTTATTTTGACATAATAAGACGAAATGTACAAGTGCCTATAAAGTTTTGTGTTTGTTTGTCAGGATCTAAAAGTCGTGGTCCCCTGGCTGTTTACTTACAAGCATATATATGCAGTTTTATGGTTAGCTGTCGGGTAAAACAATCATTACCAAACAAACATTACAACAAATTACGTTTATTGAGAGTTGCTTGCGTTTAAATTTAATGCTGCTTTTTGGGAATACGAGGATTAAAATAAACGGTTTCTTCATCGTCTGACTGCCATTTTACATTACAATTTCTTAAAATAATATTCCACCTTTGTAATAATTTAAATCATTTTAGTATTTCATGAAAGATTTGGCAACACCTGCTGATTTATAAAATGACAATAACGAAGAATTATGAAAGAACAGGCGTGTGAATGAGAATGATGCCCTCATGCGTTTATGCTTACATATAATGACAGTCATAGCGTGTGTTGTTTAAGAACTTTGGTTGGTAAAGAGATTTATTATGTTTAGAAATCTTGTCTGAATTATATTTTAAAAAGTAAAGAAATCCCGAAGAATTTATGAAGTTAAATTGAACGTCAGTACAGCCTGTATAATAACAATTGTTTGTTTGTTTCAGCGATAAACAGTCACATGTATTTTGGACGATGATCCTCGTTCATGGAAATACATGGGTAAAGGGATAACTGCCAATTTGCCGAAGTAATCCTGAAAGGAAAATATATCCGAAGAAGTAGTCATTAGATGTTTTTCTCCGTCAACGGAAGATCTTTATGTAAGATTTTTTCAAAAATATGCAATGACAAAATATAGTTAGCAAATTAGAGGATGCGCAAAAAGCAATCAAATTTCCTGGATTTGCATTGTTTAAAATCTGGAAAATTACTGTACACTCTGTGTAATTTGCTTTTCTCCCGATAAATTATGTATACGTAATTTTACGGCTTCCCAGCAGGATCGAGTTGGGTAATTTTCAATCGAAAACGAATGGCAAACAGTTAAAAGCATATTCTGCGGGGGTACTTTCCTAGTGGAAAATGAACTCAATTTTATAATCACTTTGTATCGAAATTTATACTCTAAAATTGTGTTAATATAATGACCAAACATTCTTTTACATATTTAACTCATTTTGTAGCCCATTTAGGTTTACAATGCAAGAGCTTGTAAACATGGAAACTATAGTGTGTGTTGATGAGTGAACTACTGAGTGATGTTTTTGGAAAAGGCCCGGGAAAGGCTTATAGGCGCAACTTTCTCGTAAATCGTCTGTTAAGAGTTAAACAAAAACATCGACTACCTCTTAGAAGACGTCCACCCGGATTTTTCTTGGTTTTAATAAAATGCTGAAAAATGAGAGAAACAAATAAATGAAAGTTTGAGCAATATCCGACTAAAAAACTGAAAGTTATGAATTTTGAAGTCATCAATGTAACACAAATTGGCAACACTGTGACGTATCTGCTCAGATTTTCACTGACCTGTTCCTCTCATTAATTTTGTTCTGCTTAATCAGACGAGGATTATTCTTTAGAAGGGTACAACGAATCGTCTTGTTTCTCTCATAATTAAATTAAATGTCAAAGCTTCCGCGCTTCGCGCAGGAGATGGGGTAACTGTATTCAGACGAGGATTATTTACGAGAACGGTACAACGAATCGTTATTTTTCTAATAATTTAATGAAACGTCAAAGCTTCCGCGCTTCGCGAAGGAGATGGGGGGACTTAATTCTGACGAGGATTAAGAGTCTAGAACGGTACAACGAATCACCTTCTTTCCCTAATGATTTAATGAAATACACAAGCTTCCGTGCTTCGCGCGGGAGGGGAAAAACTGAAATCAGACGAGGATTATTTTTGAGAATGGTACAACGATTCGTCTTGTTTCTCTCATAATTAAATGAAATGTCAAAGCTTCCGAGCTTCGCGAAGGAGATGAGGGGACTTAATTCTGACGAGGATTAAGAGTCTAGAACGGTACAACGAATCAACAACAACAATCACCTTCTTTCCCTAATGATTTAATGAAACACACAAGCTTCCGTGCTTCGCGCGGGAGGGGGAAACTGAAATCAGACGAGGATTATTTTTGAGAACGGTACAACGAATCGTCTTGTTTCTCTCATAATTAAATGAAATGTCCAAGCTTCCGCGCTTCGCGAAGGAGATAGGGGAACCGAATTTAGACAAGGATTAAGAGTCGAGAACGGTACCACGAATCGTCTTCTCTCTCTAATGTTTTAATGAAACGTAAAAGCTTCAGCGCTTCGCGCGCGTGGGTTGGGGGCGGGGGGAACTGAATTCAGATGAGGATTAAGAGTCGAGAACGGTACAACGAATCGTCTTCTTTTTCTAATGATTTAATGAAACGTAAAAGCTTCTGCGCTTCGCGCGGGAGGGGGGGGGGGAGGGGAAAACTGAATTCAGACGAGGATTAAGAGTCGAGAACGGTACAACGAAACGTCTTCTTTCTCTAATGATTTAATGAAACGTAAAAGCTTGGGGGGGGGGGATGAATTCAGACGAGGATTATTTTCGAGAACGGTACAACGAATCGTCTTCTTTCTCTAATGATTTAATGAAACGTAAAAGCTTCCGCGCTTCGAGCGGGATGGGGAAAACTGTTTTCAGACGAGGATTATTTTCGAGAACGGTACAACGAATCATCGTCTTTCTCTAATAATTTAATGAAACGTAAAAGCTTCCGCGCTTCGAGCGGGATGGGGAAAACTGTTTTCAGACGAGGATTATTTTCGAGAACGGTACAACGAATCGTCATCTTTCTCTAATAATTTAATGAACCGTAAAAGCTTCGGCGCTTTGCGGAGGGGAAAAAAATCGCCCTTCCCTGCACCCCCCCCCCCCCATTACGTCAATGCTGGTCACCATTACGTACCAATATTTGGCTCGAATAATTTTAAATTTGGCCCCCCCCCCTAAGAAATCCTGGATCCGCGCCTGGGAGATGTGTATATTGATTAAAACATTACCATTTGATTTGATTTTTATAGCCCATCTGCACTAGTTTGGCCAGGAGGGATTAGAACTTCTTGCATGGTCACTGACAGGTTTTTATCTCATCAAATAAGTTCTCAATTAACATAAGAAAAAGGGGACCATGGGAGACCATGGGGGACCAATAGTCACCGATTAGGCATTGTTTGCTATATAGAGGGTGCAAGTAACTATAAGTAGTGCAATGGGGCTATAATGAAAATCATGCCAAATTTTTAGTCAGAATCATTTGACAGGTGGATTTTGACATCTATATTCATAAAAATATGCGCTGATACCAGATCAATCAATATTATTGAATGAAAATAAACAGTGCGGACCTCTTTGGTCATTTCGATCGGTGGCTAGCGCTTTGCTGCGCTACACTGACTGGTTGAAAGAACCTCGTGCGTCTGGAGTTATTCAAATATTCACATTTAAATACCTGGGTCTTTTCGGAGGTTTGAGCTATGACTAAGAGGGGGATGATGCTCCCTTGAACATCTCGGAATTGGACCCAAGTAAAAGTCTGCACTGTAAAAATTTGCTGTAACTCATGCAGTAAAATACTGTGATTTACAACAGTAATATGTTGTAATAACGATTTTACGATAATTAACTGTATAAGTACGTTGCTTTACAGTATATTGCTGTAAACATCAGTGTCGTAGAGCATGGGAACAAATATCTACAGTAAGTTAGTGTAAAGGAGCGTGCAAAAAGCATTGTGGGATACAGCGCACATGCGCATTAGGCGGATCGGCTGCATATGCGCGTATGCGTTGCACGTGATTGGCTCCCGCGCTAGCCCGCCACGCCGCGCCGCCATTTTTAATTTTCTGCAAAGATTTGAGCTGAGATATTTTAGCTGAGCTGGCCGGCCTGATCCTGAGCAACGAATCTGAATCTGTTCTGTTCCTGGTCCTGATCCTCGAGCTGGGATATTGATGACCAATAAGTCAATTCCAAGGGGATCCGAGGTAAGTTACAGATTGCCAATTGTCAGACTGTGGAAAGTATAGGGATTGTGTTTGTAATTGTTCCGTCTACGGTAGATGTGTACTGTATACGTGCTGTGCTGTGGTGTGTGGGACAGAGTCGGTAGTGTTAGTGCAGCACATGACACTGTACTACAGTACCAGCGTACAGTGTCACTGTCAATGCGATGCCATTGCACATGGATATGCATGCTCACGTTAAATTGGAAATGTCTAACGTCAAGACCATCAAGACTTAGCCTATAACTTATAGGACACCGCACACACTACGATCGACTACAGCATCAGTCCATCATGAGCACACTGCGTGATCAGTTGAATACGCACAAGTCTAAGCTCATGTAGTGTACAGCACGTTACTGAAGAAATTACAGCAAAGTACTGGCAATCTTGCTGCATAGTGTAATTTTACTTAAAAGTTAAAATATGAAATAAAATTACAGTAAGTTACTGTAAAATTACTTAGTATTTTACTGTTACTTAATAATTTACAGTAAGTTACTTTAAAATTACTGTAATTTACTGTAAAATTACTGTAATTTACTTTTTTTGAAGGTCGCAGCGTTGTCGACATAGCAACCAAATAGGCCATTCCGTAACTGGCAGTAAGTTACTGTAAAATTACTGAGTAATTACTTTAAAATTACTGTAATTTACAGTAACTTACTGCTAGTTTACAGTAAATTACAGTAATTTTATTTCATATTAATTTTGAGTACTTGTCTACTGTAATTCACTGTAATTTTAATTTACAGTAATTGTAGGTTATATCTAGACGGTCTACAGTAAGTTACCATCAATTTTTACTCAAAGTATCTGCCTGTAAACTTTCCTACAGTAAATCACTGCATTTCTTAGAGTAAATTGCTGTTACCGTAGGTTCTTCAAATACTAACAGTAAATTACAGTAATTTTTGTCTTTAAGGATTGTAAATTTGTTTTACAGAAATCTATTGTAGTTTCATTTACCGCAAATGAATGTTAATCTTATGTAGTAACATTCATAGCCGTGAAATCAAATGTTTTTTTGCTGAAGGTTTCGCATACAGTCATCATCAGGAGGCTCGTGACAACTGGTTATATTTGATGAATTTATGTTTTTCTTTCGATTTTCTTTTGTATTTTTTGTCCTTTATCTTTTTTTTTTATTATTCATTTATCATTTAAATAACTTTTAATCTGTCAATGCTGTACATAAAAAGTTATGTGTACGTATGCATATTAAAGGTATTGTTTTCCGCTCTTCTTTCTTGCAGTATGCCATGGATTACTGCTGAAGTCACACAGTGTGCATGCTGAAACACTAATCAGACGGATGCTCTACATGGACATCATATACCCATGTACGTTTGTAAGCTATGTAATCATTCTTCTGGATCATTGAAGCGGTTTTCTGAACACTTTTCAGTCCATAGAAATGTGGTGAATTTCGATTTCCCGTGTGGTGTTCCTGGCTGCAATCGAACATTCAGAAATTATTCATCCTTCAAAACCCATGTGCATAGGGATCATCAACCATTTTCAAGAAAAAAAGATGCCCAGTTTTTCCGCGTTTCTACCTGGAATTGTCCACTCTGTGCTGTAAAATGTGAGGAAATCCATGACATACTTTCTCATCTTAGAGTTCATATCAAACACGGAGTTGAAATACGCTGTCCTTTTGCCAATTGCAAAAAACGTTTTTCAGTGAGGTCGTCTTTTGCGTCACATATATCAAGAGTTCACAATAAGTTAGACCAGACGCAGTTAGACTCAACTTCAAGTGAAACTGGTACTGTGTTAACTGAATCCGCCCAAGAAAATAATCAGGAGTTTCCTGGAAGACTGCACTCAAGTGACGAGGAAAGTGTGACAGATGATGAAGTAGATGTATCCGCTGACTCGTTCAAACACAGCTTATCCTTGTTTTATCTGAAGTTGGAGGCAAAATTACTACTGCCCAACTCTACAATTCAGGAAATAATTGACACAGTTCAGGATATTCATGCATTAAGCCAACAAAATTTGATACCAAAATTAAAAAAGAAACTTGAAGGAATAGGAATTACCGATGATGAGGTTACCAACGTTTTAACTTTATTTAAATCTGAGGATTTGTTCAGTGCTTCAAATTGTAAAGAATTTCGATCAGAGTCTACAAGAAAATCACATTTTAAAGCAGTTTTTGATTATGTTTCCCCAACTGAGATATATTTAGGAGAAGATCAGTTTGGCAAACAGCGATTTTGCCAATACATTAAGAACTTCCTAGACAAAGCATTAGCACATGTATTCTGTGAGCCTGGCATGTGTGCAGCCTTGTCATCATAAGCATTGCTTGATTGTTTACTTACTGTTTTCCAAAATATGTTTTACATTACTTGCAATTTAGCATTATTTTACCTTAGTGAATTTTCATATATTTTAGTCTGTACATGCAATACAACTTTATTTTGATAAATTTAATAAGTCATGAAATAAATGAATTTGCCAAATATTTAATACCATTTTTTTTTCACTTTGAAAGTTTGAATACTTTTTAATCACACCACAATATGATAATTATGTAGTTTTTTTTTTAATTGTTCATCTCTCAATCCATTCTTTTCCCTTTTATTTTCACTTCCTCCTTACAATATTGTTTATCTAGAATCGTGTATCAGTTATTATACAAGTACTATCATTTTTATCTCCTAATTTAATATATATTGATTGTGCATTTTATTTTGCTGCAATAATTCTCCTTCATTTTATCCTACATTTTATCATATTGCATGGTATTAGGCCTATATTTAAGTAACCTATATTTTATTTCGACATATTTCAAGTTATATAATAATGTATTTTTTTAAGTAACTTATATTTTATTACGATATATGTTACGTTATATGGTAATATGTTTTTTTATCATATTTAATACGTAGCAATATTGTAGCTTAACGAATTTCATAATTTTATGTTTTCATTTTACATGTACACAAATTGATCATATTTTCTATTTTCTTTGTTCATTGTGCACATTGGTAATTCTATTTCATTAATTTCTGTATATCATGTATATTTTCTTATTGTCAAGTATGTTTTACGGTTTTTGTTATTTTGCACAGCCCCTTTGTAAACCAGCCGAGTAGCTGAATAGGGCTTTTACCGTCAATAAATCAATCAATCAATCAATTGAATGACAGCTCATGAAGTTGAAACAAGTTTCTGTGCAGAATTGGCATGTAAATGAGACAAAAATACAGAAGAATATGAAACACGTATTAAAGATTACAAGTTTAATATAACAGAGCAACTCAAATTAAATGGGGTAATAGTTCAAAAGATAAATTAAACAAAAATAAAGTGAGTAATGTCTTTTGGAGAGATTCTACCAGGTATAGAGAGTTTTCCTTGATTCTGCCAGGTATATGGAGACTTTTCATTGATTGTATTCTGATAGTAGTTGTCGTTTAATAGTGGCTTTAAAGGAAGATAAAAGTGTATAAAATATGTCTTGTTTACAATTGAAGATAATTCTTTACAATAGTTTTTTACAATTCAGAATTTTAAAGTGAACATATTGTTGTCTGTTCGACAAATAATTTTTGACCCAAGAAAGTGCAGTGCCCCTAAGCCATACGTTGTGATTTAGCATATCAATGCCTTAAAGCCGCTATGTCTGCACAATTGCATGTGTTATTCTGTCGTATAATTAAATTAATGCTAGGTCGGGTGAATGATTTTTTTTAAAGCCATATTGGTTGGGATTAAGCAAGTTATGTGTATTTCAGAATTGGTATAATCTAAACAATTTTTTCAAGAATTTTTGAGATACTGGAAGGATGACTATGGGTCTGTAGATTCTTGAGTACTTGAACTTTTGCAGTTTTTAGTGGTTTTACTTGTTTTAATGTTTTACTTGATAGTTTCTTTGCAAGCATTTGCATAATGTTACACTATTTGAGAAACTTGTTTTATGGAGCGTTGATTACCCAATAAAGACTTTAATAATGATTTTTGTGTTCAGAAAGCTTGTTTTTTCCTCAAATTAACAGGATGATGCTGCTAATGTCAAGTTAGAATACTGTACTTATTACATTAACTTAATGTAAATGAGAGAAATAGATAAAAAAAAATAACAGGATGATACTGCTAATGCCACGGTAGAATACTGTACTTAATACATTAACTTAATGTAAATGAGAGAAATAGATACAAAAATAACAGGATGATACTGCTAATGTCACAGTAGAATACTGTACTTATTACATTAACTTAATGTAAATGAGAGAAATAGATACAAAATTAACAGGATGATACTGCTAAAGTCACAGTAGAAAAGCTGTACTTATAACATTAACTTAATGTAAATGAGAGAAATAGATACAAAATTAACAGGATGATACTGCTAAAGTCACAGTAGAAAAGCTGTACTTATTACATTAACTTAATGTAAATGAGAGAAATAACATTAATTTACTGTAGAGAAAAACTTACAGTACATAACTGTAAATACATTTAAATTACTGTGAATAAAATTACATTAATTAACTGTAAGAAGAACTTACAATAAATACTGTAACCTTATACATGAAAATTTCTTTACAGTAAGCTTACAGTATTTTAATGTCTTACAGCAAGTTACTGTTGAAAAACTTACAGGAAGTTACTGTAATGTCAAAGTTACAGTAATTTACTGTGCAACAAAGTTGCCAGTAATTTACTGTAATTTCTACAGTGAAACTTTTAACAGTGTGCACTGTGTTTAAACTAGAAAGTCTTCAACATAAGACGATGGAAAGAGAGTATGGATTTGTGTCTCCGGAATTTATTCAGATTTGTTCACATTAAAAGGATGGTAAAGCTTTTCCGTGATGATGGGGACTTGTGTGGGGAGTAAATTGAGAATTCCGAGCGTGAGGCTAGCACACATACAATTGATTTGTGTGGCTTAGTGACAGACTGAAGCTACTTTGAAGACGAAGAGTGCATGATGTAATTCCCCCTTCAGCTTAATTTCCATTACAGCGAACCATGTTCTTGCACATTCGTGTTTCATCAAATCTCATGGCTTAATTGTTTTTGCAAGAACAGTGAACGAATGGAACTAATAGTGTACTACTCTGTACTGGAATTCCTGTTACTATAATAATATCGTCTGCTCAGAACTTTAGAGCCAGAAGCAGGCGCGCCGGAAGCAGTTTGGGATGGGGGGGGGGGGGGGCAAACATTCCAGGGGGCTCATTTTCCAGGGGCAGTGACTTAATGAGCAAAAACGTTTGGAAGGGGGGGGGGGGGGGCAGAAGAAAAATCTGCATCATCACACGTTCCTCAAAGTGGAGTATTAAAGATCAGGTAGAACGTAAATTGGCATGTGGTACAGGGCCAGAGCGCCGAAAGGGGATCAAGGGGCTGAGCCCTCAGAAGCTCAGGGTTTTTAGGCATTAAATAACGGTCAGATAAACATATTTAGATACCTTATTTGTGACACTGGCAGGCCACGAATTGGCGGAGAGTCCAGGGAGCAGAGCCCCCGGAAGCTCAGGGGTTTTAGGTATTTAATTACGGTCAGATGAGCATACAGGGGAGCGCCTTAGGGCCCTAGGTGGGGTCCGGGATTGGAGCCCCCGTAAGCTCGTGGTTTTTAGGCATTTAATTACGGTCACATGAGCATCCAGGGCCCTGCCATAGGGCCCTTGGTGGGGTCCAGGGGGCAGAGCCCCCGGAAGCTCGTTTTTTTAAGGTATTTAATTACGGTCAGATGAGCATACAGGGGACCGCCTTAGGGCCCTAGGTGGGGTCCGGGGGCGGAGTCCCCGTAAGCTCTTGGGTTTCAGGAATTTAATAACGGTCAGATGAGCATATTTTGATACCTTATTTGTGACACTGGCAGGCCACGAATTGGCGGAGAGTCCAGGGAGCAGAGCCCCCGGAAGCTCAGGGGTTTTAGGTATTTAATAACGGTAAGATAAGCATACAGTGGACCGCCTTATGGCCCTTGGTGGGGTCCGGGATTGGAGCCCCCGTAAGCTCGTGGTTTTTAGGCATTTAATTACGGTCACATGAGCATCCAGGGCCCTGCCATAGGGCCCTTGGTGGGGTCCAGGGGGCAGAGCCCCCGGAAGCTCGTTTTTTTAAGGTATTTAATTACGGTCAGATGAGCATACAGGGGACCGCCTTAGGGCCCTAGGTGGGGTCCGGGGGCGGAGTCCCCGTAAGCTCTTGGGTTTCAGGAATTTAATAACGGTCAGATGAGCATATTTTGATACCTCATTTGTGACATTGGCAGGTCATTTATTTTTTCTCTCACTCTTTCTTACTTTTTCTCTGTAACAATTTTTTTTCAAAAAATGAGGGGGGCTCGAGCCCTCGAGCCCGGCCGTTCTGCAGACCCTGACATAAAGGCTTCTAAATAAGCATATTTTTCGCCGACTGTAAATTTGGGAAATTCTAATTCTCAAACAAACGCATAAAAAGGTATGACTTACACAAAATTGAGAAAACACTGGAAAATCATGTCATTTCAGCAACATTTGTAAATCACTGGTATCGGATAAGAAATAACTCCCCCCCCCCCCCCCCCCATCAGAACGCCAGCGTTCAGGGGCTCATGTCTTCTCACTCCTATAACAAAAAACAGACACGCTTTTCCATTCTCTCACACGATATGCGCGTATCGCTATTATAAAAACCTCCATGTCTAGGAAATTTAATTCCTGTTAACTTTTCTTTGAATGGAATTTTATATGTCATTTAATTTAGGTTTTTATTATTGTTATGTTCTTTTGGGGTTAAAAATACAAACCATCTTTACTCCTTTAATGCTTTTTTTTTTTTTTTTTTTTTTTTGGGGGGGGGGGGGAAATGCGTTTTGCCCCCCCCCCACCCACTGCCCCCCACTTCCGGCGCCTATGGCCAGAAGGGCGATCACTCTTTATACATGTAAAAGTAAAATGAGCTGAGGACATTTTGGCTCCAAACAGACGATATCATAAGTGGTTTAATATATCGTCCTCAATTAATATATTTCTTCCGTAGATTTTACCTTCATGAGAATTTCTTTCTGATATTTTAAGCTACATTGTATCGTTTAACAAAATGATATCAATAGACACGTTGTTTTTCCTTAGGGAGGTGGGGGGGGGAGGGGTTCTTATATACACACTATGCTATTCAGCATAGGAAAAAGCCGACATGCACCCCCCCCCCCCCCTCCTCCCGTGTTTGAAGGGGAAATCAATTCTAGTTAAAAGTGGTTTGCAGAACGCGGGACTGCTATTCATCGTCACCACCAGTCTTAGAGAAGAATCTGCCCCTCTCATTTTCATCAATTTCTGGATACGCCACTTAGTTAGTGAATAGACTCGGACTTATGTATTGCGCGACAACTCGGTCAATAACATTTGGCCAGTTTGAATAAACATGTTTGCAATCAATATACATATATTTGTCAGCATTGGTGATATTAGATTCATCAAATATTTCAGAATATGCACCTCGCTTTTTCAGGGACAGACATTTCCAGATCTGTGTAACATTTTAATATTCCAAGCGATAAGAGAAATATTAAAAGCCGCAGAAAAATGAATGGTATGGTACTTCAGTTTTCTTGCTTTGATATGATGGATCCAGGGGGGGGGGGGGGGGTCAGTCTCATTTGAAATTCGATTTAATAAGGCGAGATCAATGATTGGGGGAAGAGGTGTGGGAGGGGACTCTATCATTTCTTCCCTCGACCCCCTGCCCACCACAATAAATTGCTCCACTTTTGGCAATGATAATGGCGCATCTCCCCTAATTATCACTTTTGCGCAGTGAGAAATAGACGTGAAATAAGCATAATTTGAATACAATGTTTTTTTTCTTCTATGTCTGATATTTATCATTATCATTATATTCTAACATTTATGTGATATTAAAAGTGCGGTGTCACACAGAGGCCAAAAATCCGGATTTCAGTTATCCGGATTTTATTTATCCTCTTAATTGCTGTCTGTCATCAATTATCCCTTCAAAAACCCTATATCAAAGCAAGAAAATTTTTCCTTGAAAGGATTTTCCAAGTGATTTTTTAGGGGATTTTTCTGTGTGACACCGCCTACTCATTACCATTATAATGAATAAAGCTGTTCGAATCTACATTCGTTTATATGCCATTGCGCGCTACATTACGACTTGAGTGCATTTCATTTCCTTCGTCAAGTGTTATTGATTTGTTTTGAGTAAACGGTCTTCGATAGGAGTCTCCATTGCCTCTTATAGCATACCCCAAGACATACAGTCAGTGGTGACAAATATACAAACCTCTCTCTTGACAGTGTATTCGTTCATACCACATCGCACTTTTTATTTTACAAAGACAATGTCGCTCCCTTAAAAATATAATCAATATTTTGTAGTATTTCAGTAACACTCAACTATACAGAGTGAGTCAGAAAAAATGTCCCACTTTTTAAAAGTTGTATTGTTTGAAGTATGAATATTTAATCATGGGTTTCATGATATATCTTTTTTTTTTTTTTTTTTTTTTGAAATAAATCTTTATTCAGGTAAAATCATGGATAACATCATAGTACATAAATATTCATAACAAATCACTGAATCACATGTCTAAATGAGGTCAAATCAAATTATATCTGTATTTACTTGATAGCAGATTTTAAATTAGTTATTGTCTTCTTCCACTTAATAATATTCAAATTCGTTGTTTTAGTTCTGTTTTCCTCAACTTCTATTTTGTATTTTAACATTAACAAAAAATATTTGCTTATTATTCTCGTCACTACATTTTTATTTAATTGATTTGGCAGTCTTGTAAAGATTGTCTGATGTTCAGTCATTCATGCAGAGATTCAAATGAAAATGGTACCTAAATGAACTGGGAGGATAACTCTATCAAGACATATCATGAAACTCATGATTAAATATTCATACTTCAAACAATACAACTTTTAAAAAGTGGGACATTTTTTCTGACTCACTCTGTATATAAAAAAAGATTTAACTCTATACATATGTCGAAATGTGACATCTTTTTCGTTCTTTCTTCTTTCTACGCCTACAATATCATCATCGATTGCTGTGCAAACTAATGTGATTTGCATAAACACACAAGATTTATGTAAACTGTATTTATTAATTCTTACAGGTTTTCATGCTATCATGGGAACTCAATGGTGTGATGATAATACGAAAAGTCATTGCTTTTGCTGTTGAATGAACCATTTCTATCTTTCTTGATGCCAAATTACAAGACAACGTTGTCCTCCATCACTACGGATCACAGCAGGCCTATTGATTGTATATTTCATGTAATCATGCAATAGTTAGTAGGGTTTATCGAAAGATTTTAAATTGCGAAAAGAACACAAAAAATAAAAAGGAGATATATATATATATATATATCTGTTTGATTAATAATTCTGAAAGCTTTCTTAGATACATACATTGTTTAATGAAGCAAATAAATAAGTTTCACTACATGCAGTAGTTATTTTTCTTTCAACTTTTCTGATATTGTGATACATACAGCTCTTTTATGTGAGGTCCTTAAATAATATTAATTAAATTATATTATTTTGTCTTCCTTATGATGGAATAAGGGTAGCTAGTTATTATTAATCAAAATAAAATGATGATACCCCTAGAACCATAACTTGTGAAAGAGTGCCAAGCATCTTTTTTTTCTTCTAGAAGCAATTAACTGGAGAGAGAGAGAGAGAGAGTGAGAGAGAGGGGGGGGGGAGAGAAAGAGAGAGAGAGAGAGAGAGAGTGAGAGAGAGGGAGAGAAAGAGAGAGAGAGAGAGAATGGCGTAACTTGTGTATAACTAAACGGAGAACGATTGTGGAAATAAATAAATAACAAGGGCGACTAATGGTCAGTTCATATCCGCTAAATTTGCAACCCCCCTTATTCCTTCAAAAATTAAATGGAGAGTTTCCTTTTGAAATCAAATAAAGTGAAGTGAACTAGGTTATACAAAGGTATACCCCAGTTTGTCATCCTAAGCTTTATCGTTGAAATATTCCAAGGCAGAAGAGAGGAAGAGAGGAGCATCGGGCACTGTCATCCGGTGAGGTACTTTGATTCCAATTTGCGGTTTAATTTTTAATTTATTAGCACGGTCAACAAAAACTAAAAGAATTTCCTGTACAAATGGAATTTGCGGCATCAAACGTCCTTATGGGGTCTAATAAGATTGTCGTCTCATCACGAAAACAAACAATGCAAGAAGGCCCCCAAAAGGTGATTGCTCCGTAGATGTTCTTCCGTGACGCACATGGTGTACAGGTGGGTGTAAGGGTGGGAGAGGAGTATGTGTGGGTGTAACGTGGTAGCGCCGTAGAGGGAGTGACGTAACCACTCGTGTTTAGGGTATTTTGAGAAGCTATAAGCTATGTACAACTGTAGAAAGAAGTGAATAGTTCCACACAACATGCTATGTATTAGCAATCAAACTGCAACGGAACAAAGCCTCCCACGCAAAATTCCCTGAACTCATCATTTACAACTTTTGCCGCGTCAAGAGGATTATAGGAACTCACATTTTCAGCTCGTATGTTCAATTTTTTAAATCTTTGTCTAAATACAACAACAACAAACAAACAAATCGACGGAAGGAGATGGATGACATGATTCTAACAATCTCATTACATAACTTTTAAAACATTGCTTGTTGGAGGGTTGACATGCCTGATGACATTTAGTCTTATTATCTCCATCAAGCTACAGTTTGTCCTTTAGGATTTAAGATTCCAGAACTTGCCAACATTATTGTATATACCTTGCAGACATATCCGGGATAAACGAGTGTAGCGCTTAATTTCTCCAGGGTATTGTACTTCCTCTGCGTTTTAATAGAGTGGAATGGTGATATCTTATGGTAAACCTTCAAATTCAAGTTTCTTCGAGGAATCCACACCTAGCGACGAAGACGACAACAACAACAACAACAACAATGTACGAAAACGCAACGTAACAATAGTTTTTGAACGTGGAATCGTAAAAAGGCTAGAACATGTATAGGAAATGATTTTTGTTGAAAATAAGATAAGAATAGAGCAAATCAAATCATTTCATCATTACCTCGTCAGCCTCATTAGTACAGCAAACCGTTAAGATTGGAGGCATGTAGGTGTGGGCGTGTTTGTTTGGGAGGGGGAGCCCTTGGGAGTATTTCGAGAAACTGAACAGGATCAATCATAATTCATAGTTGAATCATATTTTTATTCAATTCAAACAGAGATTTGCCGTCAGAAAAACATTTATTTGGTCGGGAAAATCTCTGCTTATCCTCATACACTGAAATGGAGAGGGAGTGGGGGGTGTAAGGGTTGACCCTCTTTCTACAGTTTTGATACTTTTCAGAGGATATATCATGGGATTGGCGGTATGAGGAAGAGGAGATAGCAATAAACATGATTTTTTTTTTTTTTTTTTGTTCAATTGAGACCTGGTAATAAAGAGCAATATTCCATTTAAAATAAAATAAAAAGTTGAGTTTTTGTTCATGGGATTGAAGTGGGAAATACACTTTCCAGAAGTTGTTTGAAAAGGTTGTTTTTTTAATGAATATTGTGAGGCTTTAAAATCTTCAAAATAATAAGAAATCGACTAAAATCTTGTTGAAAAGCACTACACACATTATATAGGTATTTGGGACCATGTATGTGACAAAAAACTTATTGCAGTGTTTTAAATTACCCAATGATCTTCTACTTCCATTTCTTTTCATGGAACATTGCTACCACGATATTCTTTAACATGAAAATAGAATGTACGAGAAAGCGCACATTACTGTTTTTAACCTTCGCCAGATGTCAAACTTCTCTTTCACAGCATCTCAACTATAAGCTACGTACATGTAGTATCAGATTTTCATTGGATAGTGACTGACGGCTCCCAAGACCGAACAATGTTAGTCTCTTGAACCTTCTGGAAAAACCGTGTCGTTGAACAGCTGTAGTTATTCACCTACACCCCAAGACCTCGATTACAAAAAAAAGTTTTTGTTTCCGTAAATGTAGCTAACTAATTATCAGACTGTCTTAAGCTCAAATAGAGTAATTACTTGGGGATATACGAATCCTAAATGTGATAGTGATATTGTAGGGAACAGGATGCCCTATATTTCATAATGAATAATGCAAATCCACACATAATCATCTCCACGATCGCACCCGAAGAGTTGAAAGATCTTGTAAAAATAGCCAAGTACATCGCCTGGAGAAATTTGGAGATTGTAACTCTTATGAAAATCTTTTTGACCACGCTTGCACAATTTGATCAAATTATCCATAGGCAATGGCATGAGAACCTCGATATAGGAGGAGATTGTGATAAACAAATTACTTTTTTATACTTATGATATCAAGATCTTGAAAGAACATTTCTTCGAACTCACTGACCTTCCCGAGTAAGAACGATAATGAACGCTGAGACGAGCTTTTGCTTCAAGATTCCACCCGGATATATAAGTATTGTTTTAGCATGAAGAATATGGACAATGTAAACACATGAATAAGAATGAAAGGCAATTAGATAAATATGAGCGATGGAGAGAGAGAGGGGGAGAGAGAGAGAGAGAGAGAGAGAGGATCACAGACAAACATGCATTCAGAGAGGGAGAGAGAGAGAGAGAGAGAGAGAGAGAGAGAGAGAGAGAGGAAGAAATAGAGAGAGAGAGAGAGAGAGAGGGGGGGGGGGGGGTCGGAAGAATCAAAAGATAATGGAATATAAAAGATGGAGGGGAATAATTACGAAAACAGCTAATATTTCCTATAAATATCATACCTTCCCAAAATATGTTCGGAGCAGAATATATATATATATATATATATATATATATATGTATACTTAAGCAGACACTAATTTTCTATGAATGCCCTGGTTTCTTATTTGATTCTTTTCGAAGCCACTCATTGTGATACGGATACACCTATACCATGACAACAATAATTTAAATCCAAATTATATTTAAATTTGTATGTTACGATACCACGGTGACATCACCATGACGTCAATACACTCACTTTCACCCATACATCTCATGTGACAGAATAATGCGAAATTGTTCTGGAATTGCAATTACAGATAAACTGATCATTTAATTAGAATCGAAGCCAATGATTTACATCCAGGTGAAAGAAGAAGAGATAGAGAGAAAAATAAGTATCAACGACGAACATGGCTCTGTAAGATTCTCTACAACACACTAGGTTAGCCAACTATAGCTTACATCCTATAGCAGAATACACAAACTGGAGATAAAATGTACATTTCCTTTGCACGTTATATTACACCACACATGTATATAATATAGATATATATATATTTATAAGTCCCCCTAAAATTCAAAATAAAGACTGTGACTGAGACACCATAAACTCAAAATATTCTCCCAACAAAATATATTAGTGAGATCTAGTGGTAGAGCGTGTAAGGATTTTCGTTTTCTCTTTTGTTTCGTAGTATGCACAGCAATATTCTTTTATTTTTTTGATTCTCTATAATTTAGCACTGAACGTGTAAGGCACTTTAAGGAGAATAACGACTGGTATCTGATTCTACGAAGCACAAAAGCGTTAGCTATACTGAATAAAAGTTACAGTGCATGGACAGATAGTAACAATAAGACGATGACTCAACAGTTTCTATGATTTCTTTATTAAAACAAAGATGGCTTCGATGTGTTACGTAATCATAATATCTCTACAGTACATTTCGTACATGTATATACACAAGTAAAATAGTACTTCGGTTAAGTATTTATGACTCAAATCCTGTCTTCAAATTTATTCAGTTATCTTTACTTCTTCAGGAGACAGTGAAAATAGGTCTTTACTCCAATTAACACAACAACACCCTTACATGAACAGTCCGTGGAGGAAATTATGGCAATAACATTCAGGCAGATCATCTTTTTTTCCTTGAGAACAATTTGTATATACATAACAAACTTTGCAATAAACAGAATACCTCATCAATTTCTTTCTTGTGATTGGGGATAAAAGACAATTATTAGTTTTGAACTCAGTCAACAGAAATAATAAGAAGTGATTAGAACATGATATCACGAATTCAGCGGTTTATGAGGATGCTTATCAAAATAGGCTATACAAAATAGAATTGGGGGGAATTTATACATGAAATCAAGAACAGCCTGGATTATGGTATTAAGTAATTCATAGATTTGATAGGAATACAATCAAGCATCCGAACCATAAGATTGGAGTAGAATGTTCTATCATCTTAAATATACTACCCCTATGTAGCTAAAAGAAAACTATTCATTCAAATATTTGCCTGTGTTTGTGATGAGGGTCTTTTTCTTCATACAAGACTAATGAAATTTGTTATGCTTTCTTAAGGAGTTTTGCGTTTGTTTGAAAAGGAGGTAAAGTGAAAAGAAGGGTAGAAATGACGAAGATGTGCGAACAAACGCAAAGGAACATAAATACATATGCATTTCGTTATACCCAATTTTTAAATTTCGAATCTATCAGATAAAATTAACTAATTGATAATTCATCTTGTAGGAGATTGGTTCCATCTTCAGTCTGACTCTGTCGGAATTGCAGGTATGAACATTTAATTAAATCAATTAAATCAACTAATTAATTAAGAGAGTTATGTTTGCTTGAAGTCAATACACTTGTACATTATGCATAACACAAGTATTGCAAAAATATCAACTTTGGCTAATCTTCATTGCTTAGGAAAATATAATCTATGGTGATGATTCTTGCTATGAAGGGGGTAAATTCATATATTCCAGAGGGGTGGGGTGGGGGAGGGGGAAACAGTGGAAAATAGTTGTTTATATAGCAACATGACACGATTTAACCGCTTCTCATGCAGAATAATTTCTTGCAAATGATAGAATTATGACAAGAAATTTGATGGGATCTAAATGTGCTAAAGAAGGTTAAAAACTGCTTAGATATACCGAACTGTCTCCCTAATCTTAAGTTTCGAGCACAACTAGAATCCTAATCAAGTGGCCCATTCACCATAGGATGGGGCTGGTGAACACCGCCTCTTAGGGAGAAAAAAAAATCAATATTCTTTCCACGTCACATGGGGAGAGATTCCGACCCTCAGTTTACTAATTTCTGGATACGCCACAGCAGGGAAATCCTTACTGGTATCTGACCCACATTGCCTGCTACCTTGTATTTTAGATTAACATTCTAACTCGATATTTGAAAGTCTTTCTTAAATTTAAATTCACTCACTCTAGCACTATGAGTGGGATACCTAAAGACTAGTTTTATGTCATATATGTCATTGTCATATATCGGCATCAGAGAAAATCAAATTCTCCTAAAATGTCATAGTTTAAAAAAGTGCAATTGTTAGCTGGAATGATTTGTATGTAGAACTTTTCAGATAATACCAAAAAGATCAGAGAAATCCAGAATCTATACTTAGTATTATAATGTATAGGATTTCATTTTGATCTCATGACGTTGTAATCTCTGTAATCTTCACAATCGAATGTAATTTGTCTATAATTTCAGACGATCCTATAGCGACTGTTCCAATGTAATTCACAAGATACATCATATTTCATATTCATGTTATAGTTTCCTTCATAACGGTATATCAGGCAGTTATAGGTACTTCTCTGCCATTTTTGGAAATGAAAAATGTTCTGAGATATACATGTACCACATTTACATTTAGAATTAGCTTAACTACCTTGGCATCACGAAGTGGAACATCATTTTTAACATTCTGAAAATGATTTTACAATTTTTACCAGTGTACCTAATATTAAATACATTGTAGTCAAATGCCTCAAGAAGCATGAAATTTGCAATGTAGATGAATTGTGATACATGGGCCACTCGAAATCGCCACAGCATTAAGTCATTGGTCAAATGTAACAGGCATGACCAGAAATAGAATGATGAAGGGGAAATTCACACATTCTATCTTGAGAAGGTAATTAACATATTCGTGCAATTAACATCAAAATATTTGAATAGGTCCACAGTGAAATACGCTCATTATAATTATATGAATTCATACAGATTCGATTTCCATCTCGTATCTTTAAAATAATTTCATCTTCTGTTACTTTACCTATCTTTTTGAAGCTGTCTGAAACAGTTTAAATGAATACGACAAAAAAAAAATTAAATCACATTACTGATAGTAACTTTAATGTAACTACACAAAAATAAGCCTTGTTTTAAGGTGTCACAAAAAAATGGACCTCAAAAAAGTGTTATGCTTTATGGAAGTATTTTGTACTCCCAATCTTGAAATAATTTGACAGGGTTAGGATTATCAGCCTGACATACTTGATAGAAACTGATTTGTTTGCACCTAGATTAGTTCTGAATCGTTATAACAAAATCACTTTAAGAGGTATTTTAAATATAAAAAGAGGGGAAAAACACTTGTTATTACGTTGAAGAAATATTTTGTAAAGGTATTTTGTCAAAGCTTGACCTACAAATGTTACAATAATTTTGACATGTCCATCATGTTTTAGGTCGTAGTTATAACCGGCATCGTAGTATATATAATAATGCGATTGTCCTGTCTTTATACATAATAGTACTGTAATTAAACTTAATTGAATGGATCAATGGGTAAAATAGGTATAGAGAACTATTTTATTTCGTGATTCTTTGCTTTTGACCTTAAAATTACAATCCTGTTTATAAATCAGAAATATACAAACTTAAGTAATATGCAACTTCAAAGAACTTTTTTCTACAATGATTTAGGGTTCTCACAAATTCACGCTGTTAAATTTGTAAAGAAAATACAATGTACGGGTAGTCTTGCTTCTCAATTACACTAATTAGAAAATAATACAAGGAACTTTCATAATAAGATTACACGAACCCAACTATAACATAAATAATTATGTCTAACATGACGTCAGGGATATGTAATCAACGACAAATGTGTCTTGTGTCCCAATTATTTCTTGATCCAAAATGAACTCCTAGAATATAAAAGTTCATAAACTATATTGATTATGGTAAGTAAAAAAAGCCTTCCATGACTGCGGGGTCCTGAACTATTGTTCATATCAGTGAAAACAATGACATCTCATACATCGTACTCGATTGAACTTATGGGAAATACTGCTTTCACTAGCAGTTAGGCAACAATTAGAATGATGTATGACGCGATTTTTTTGTAGTTCATTATAAATCACAGTTTGTGGAATAATGGGTTACATGGCTAATGCGTTTTACGCCATCTGTGCGAGTGGGTTTGGACAAGCTAACATGGCGCAGTAAAAATTAATAGATTAATGAATCAGATATACGATGATGCTAACTAGATAAAGACATAATGGTGCAGACAGCTTGATAGCTCCTAAACGAAAGCTAATAATCTCAGTCGTTAGATGCAGCTGGCTTATCGATATTCTCTATTTTTCACACAGCATTATCACAAAATATGATAAGACCATTCCCACATCCCTCACTCTGTTTTTGTGCAATAAAAATGCCTTAACAATTTCCGGAGTATCTTCCATAAAACTGGCTAAAGGATTTTAGCACTTGATAGTGACGCAAGGGGAGTGATAAATAAATACATTTTATGTACTATAGGATTGAAATAATTGAGATGATTATAATATTCCACATTTTTCTTCTATTTGAAAGACAACCGAAACGACTCAACAAAAATAAAGGTACTACACGCGATCACGGTCGATGTAATTCTCTGTGTGTCTGTCTGTATGTTTTGTTCCCCAGCCTTTGTTTTGTAAGGATGCCAGGATTTATTTCCAATGACGTTTAATTGGATGATTCTTCATAGAACTTGCCATACAAAGAGGAAAGTATGGCGTGGTCACTATAAGAAGTTTTCTAGCTCTGCCATCTCTGCCTCCTGGATCAACTGCAGAAAAAATAAAGACAAAGAGAGAAGAGAAGAAGAAAAAAATGCTTTAAGGAAAAGTATATTTTTACGGCAAAGCATATCATCTTAATTTCCAGTAACGCGCACACACAAACAAAAGTAATAGATAAGCGATTTCCCCATAAAAGGCTTCATAAAATCATAATACAAACGTTTATAATCTATACAAGAAGTAGTTAAGTACACACAAAGAAAGGGAACAGAAGAGAGGGAGAGAGAGAGAGAGAGAGAGAGAGAGAGAGGGGGGGGGTATCAATTTGACAAATGATGTAAAATAACAAACCTAAGCCTGTTTATGTTTCTAACTATTCTGCAGAATGTTTTCATCTTAGTAGATATCAATATTTCAATGTCATTTCTATTTTTTTACGAGACAGGTCAATAGATTCATGACTGAACAAAAATATAAAGATTAAATGCAAATATTTATTTACATATATTCAAAATGATAACTCACACCATGAAAAGAAATTGAGAAGCATTTTAAGCTAACCTGAAAAGTGTATACATATTTAATATTAAGTATCTGTTAATCTGTGATATTAAGACAAAATAATTCCTAATACCACGGGTTGATAACATCATTGATTTTGCAAATGATTAAAGACGCCGTATACACTCGTGTCGAAAGAAATGAGAAGGTGAACCATCATACTTATGTTTGAGTGCAAATATCAACACGCATCCTTGACTAAATGACATCGCCCTAATTCACAAATTACCGCTCAAGGACCAGAAGATCTGTACATAATTGATATAGTAGTCACGAATAAGGAACACTTTTTTGACAAATGCTCTTTTAACGATCTTCGGCAGAAGATACAACTCAATTCCGATCACAGACACTCAGCATCGATGCGTTGAAAAGTGAAAAATTTGATTAGAAATGAATCTCTGTCGTAAATACTTAGATTTAAGTAATTTTTAGATTTTCAAGTACAACATTAATATACATCAATCAATTACACCCTAAGCTCTATTGTCATTTCATGCTCCTGCAACTAAAACCTTTTAGGACGACACATTTGATGTTTATTTCCCCACACATCACTCAAACACAACCCTGACAAACATTATTCGGGTCACTAGTCAATCACTTCTGACTATGTCATCAGTTTATACTCTTTGGTGTCAAATTGCATTATTTTAGATGAGGCTTTGTCATTTGATTTTTTATTTCAATGTTGAAATTAATCAATGACTTCGCTTTATGCCAACGTCAAAAACCGTCAATCAGGAAAGGGATTATATAAATCATGATGTTAGTTTGAAATGAAAACATTCAATTATTTTTAAAGAGATGAAAACAGTCAGGCCGAAACACCTCGTTACAATAATGGCATTGTTTAGTTGACACTTCGAACTTTACTATACAGGTACATGTTTTCACACATGCCTTAGAAAGCGTGCTCGTGCGTGTGTGGGTTTGTGCGTGTGGGGCGGGGGCAGTGGAATAAAAGTCTCTGCAAATTTAAATGGGCAATATTACCTTAATCTTATAATTTCCTTTAAAAAATGTCAAGTTTACCCATCGGCGTTTTTTTGCATACAAATAAAAGCAATTGATACTGATTTATTCATCGATTGAAATGAGCCAAAATCCACAATTGATCCCTTTAATGCAATATTTACATGTGACCTTCCAGCCAGCAGATCTAAGAATGATTTTGAAATATCATATCGTGAGTACCTTAATAGCATATTCAAAAGAATTTCTTTTTTTGGATTATGATTTAGAAGGTTTAAGGCTTTTACCTACCACACCTTTTATCTTTTCAAATGGATAATAAAAAGATGAAATAAAAAAAACATGCTAAATAGTTTCATAATTACTTTGAAAAAGAATGCCACAGAAATTTGCTCTTTCGGATCTATTGACAATTTTTTCGAAGTAAAATAGAAACATCTAAAGCACCAGTACGCACTCCTCATCCACACAATGCAAAATTGCATGTAGAAATAGAAATGAAAATGATGGTTTGTGCGCTAAAACTTTCGCTTCAGTTATGGGTGCCATATAGTGCCATTGATACATTCCATTTAGCACTAAATTACCGCAAATCCAATCATGACCCCCACAAAATATCCGACATGAATGAAGCATTCTACATTTAGTTGCATGTTTTGAAAAGTACTTGACCGAAATGGATAATTATTGATCAATTGTTTAAATTAAATTGACATTTTTTGGTAATGCATAAATGTTCGAAGTCTACCAACCCAAAACTGAATCTTTACTAAAGAGTAAAAAGCGTCGATATATTTTGAAAATCGGTGAATTATGATGTACATTGGTAAGATTCATTTCATAAATCGTTTCAAATCTTGTGAATAATATACAGTACATTAAGGAAAAATTAAGAGAGAGAGAGAGAGAGAGAGAGAGAAATATACAGGTTTCTTCGCAAATATACCCGCAATAAGTTTTTGTAAACAGTCATTTAAATAAACACCTTAATGAAAGCTGATGTCCAAAGGTTGTGGTAATCGCCAAACAGTGTATTTTGAAGTGGTTGTAATATGCCAAAGCTTCCGATCTAGAAGCCTTCAATGTTCCCAACAGAATAGAGATTAATCGACCTTCATATTATGCCTAACCCATTTTAAAAGGTCGAGATTCCGCAACCAATAAAATCTCAAGAAATCCGTCTTGCTGTAACCGGATTCATATGCGAAGAAATACCAAGACTGACCTACAATAATAATATGTCTTGTCATATATATATCAGCTTTTGACGTGGCGGGATGGAAAATAAAAGTGAAGTCTCCATCGGTCATTGCCGCCCTGGTTCTTGACGGTGATAGCAGAAAACATGAACAAAACAAGCAATACGATAGAACAAGGATCACGGTGCTGAAACAGCTGGGTAATGGTACTCGTTTCTTTGCACATGAGTGGACGTGACGTAGACTTACCTTTATTTGATTGTGATTTTTCAGGAAGTGTATTCAATACACAGCGTTTACCTAAAGCTTTTAACATTGCCCTGATCCTGATAGCTGTTCCCTCAGGGTTTCATCAGGAAAGTCTTAGCAAGCTTAGAGATATTCATTTCTTACCATCTCACGAACTGGAGCAGAGGTAGAAGATTGTGTGTGTGTGTGTGTGTGTGTGTGTGTGTGTGTGTGTGTGTGTGTGGGTGGTTGGGTGGGTGGGGGGGGGGGGGCTCCGACTAGAACCGGTACTGATCACGAACTGATCAATTTATCTATATAAAATAAATTATGCAAGACTTTCTTCTCTTCAAACAAGAATCTGGAGGTTCCAGATTTGTTCTTATTCTTAATGTCTTTTTATTAATTTTAATTTTTTTTTCTCACCCTGTATATGTTTCTCCTCCAAGGAAACGGTAAGCTGTCCAACAGCTCCTCCAGACTTGGGGAATCGGCCGAATTCCTTTGATTGGTGTCCACAAGATCCTCGTATCTTATATCATCAATCTCTGACGATTGCTGAAAAATAGTGTTGAAAGAATTGTTAATACAAATGAAAAATACACAAAATCAATTCATTATCAATTAATATTATTAAGAGTTGGCGTCACCTGTACATGAGAGGCAAAAAAGGAACTGAATCATTGTAACCATCGGGTCACTCCTCCCGGTATAACTTATTGGGGGTGTGCAGGTGGACCACTATACCGGGGTTTCCTCCTAATCCTATCCGAATAGTGCAGTGGGTTCTTAACGTGCAAATGTGGTGACTCTCCTCTACACGGGGTCTCAATTTAACGTCCTATCTGTAGGACGGAGTGTTTTCCAGTTAACATAGATTGCGTCTATGAAACAGGGGAGGGGCACAACGCAGGCTCTCAGTCATACGCCTGGGCTGGATTCTAACCCAAGATCTTTGGTTCGACAGGCAGACGCTTTACCGACTGAGCCAACTAGCCTCCTCTTTCAATTTACGAATATTGCATTTAATATGTCTTTCATTCTTTCATTTACAGAGTTCAAATGCACGTTTTGTGCTCAGAAAATAATCCCAGAAATTGTATCTTTTTCTTGTTAAAAAAATAGCAATCATCCACCCAAAGAAGTTCAGCCACAGAGTTTATACCGAATTTCGAATGCACAACCACGCAAAAATATAGTAGCTAAAATTAGACAAAACATGCACCATTGCAATTTTATCAGACTTCTTTGTTTCAATTTCTCCTAGGCCGCATAGAGCATAGCTACAAATGGTCAATTAGCAGCTTGTTTCTTTAAGATGGAAATGTACGTGGCTCACAGACATGACAAACATTGTCGAGTGCCTCCGGACCACAAGAACATCTGAATCTGGGATTGTGGATTTAACCACAGGAATGTGTTAAATTCGCTAGACCGTTACCTTAACAAATATTACAATACAGTGCGTCCCGGAAAAAACGAAACCGAGAATTATCGATGTTTTATTATAACTTAGTCACAATTATAAGTAATAAATGACACATAGTTGTAAAGCTGAGCACTTCATCCTTCATTTAGTGCAAATCATAATATATCTTACGCATGAGTGATTAAAAGCAATTCGAAGGAAGGAAACCAAAAAGACATTTGGCGGGCGGTATCTGAATTTCGAAGACAAATTCACATTTCTAGAAAGTTGAGTTTCTGCCCTTTCATATGACACCTCAATCAGGAAAAATGAGCGAGGAATGACAAAGTTATGTTTGTTTAAAGTAGTGCTTGCATTTCCATAATTGTATTAAACGAATTCGTTTTCACTGGCTACCTGCCGTATCAATAAACGAAATTAACAAAAGACTTAACTCCGTTTCGTTGACAATCAGCCGTAGACGAGAGTATTCATGCATGGCTGATTGTCAACGAAACGGAGTTAAGTCTTTTGTCAAATCTGCTTTTTGCTACGGCAGGCACCCAGTGAAAACGAATTCGTTTGTTGAAATTATGAAAATGTAAGGGCTACTTTAAACAAACAGAACTTTGTTATTCCTGGCTCATTTTTCTTGATTGAGGTATCATATAACAGAGCAGAAAATAAACTTTCTAGAAATATGAATTTTTCTTTGAAATTCAGATACCGCCCGCCAAATTACTTTTTGGTTTCCTTCCTTCAAATTGCTTTTAATCACTCATGCGTAAAATATGCATCACGTGAGTAGCATCAACTGAAAGAGGAGACTCTAAGCTTTCCAAATATGTATCATTCATTAATTATGGTTGTGATTAAGTTATAATAAAACATCGATACTTCTCGGTTTCGTTTTTTCTGGGACGCACTGTATAGCTAATGTTTATAACATTATCGTCTTTGTCCCATAGTGTAACTTTGGATTGCATAAGTAGTCACGTGTAGGCCTCCTGGATACAGTGGCGTATCCAGGATGTGGGGGTATGGGTACTGGCACTGGCACCTGGCCCCTTTTGAGGTTCACTACGGACCAGTTTCTGGTAAAGATCATTTCGAGTTCTTGCAATTAAAGTATGTTTGGAAATATATGAAAGAGTATGAAAGACATTTATACAAACTCTATAAGCATGATTAGGTTATAGAGGTTTTTTTAAACAAGTGAAGTTCTGATCATAGAATATAGAAATATAATGCCAAGTTCACCGGTAACCTTTTTTTTAATAATTATAAAAAAAAGAAAGGAATCAGAATAATCTACAACGTTTTGAAATAAAACTTTTGATCTGAATACAGTTGTCATTGTCACGTTTCTCCTTATGTACCCAAATTACATTGAATAAATTAGTAAGTAACAAAAATCACCAACAATAATTTAAACATTCCATGTTTTAGCCGAAATTGCATACAAACGAACCCCCATATCGTCAACCATTCCTTTTTTCATTTTAGCGAGATGACTACTAATTACATTTCGTATCGTCCATGGTTATATAGAGGTACATATTTATGTGAGTGCGTGCATAATTATGTGCGTGTGTGTGCCTATCGATGAGGTGCCGTAGAGATGATGTAGTAACTATTCCAACTAACTATATATGATTTAAAGTTGTTTAAAAATGGAGTTTCTAGTATGGAGGTATGTGCAAGTGTGAGAGCGTGCATATACAAGATACAAGATACAAGATATTTTATCTGGTCTTTGCAAACAAGTTACATAGAAATGGCGTTACAGTAATATTCAAGAAAATGCATCATTACAAGAAATAAACACATCACGTTTATAGAAATAGATGAAATAAGGAACAAATACATGCAAAAGATAATGAAGCGAGAAAAGTGGTCATTGGTACATCAAATCATGAGTTTCAGAATTAAACCTTGGTATTTCAAATCATTATAGTTTCAGTATTAATTAATTTCCGGCGCAGAAGTTTAACGTTTAACCTATGAGTTGAATTGATGAACAGAGTCGGGAACAAATGAATATCTGAATCGTGAAAGGCAGGTTGGGGTGGAGCGAAGTCGGATACCAGAACGATTAAAGGAATAAAATAAATGAAGTGGGTGGGTATTGTCATTCATGATTGCACAGACATTATCAACAATTTGCTCAGTACAATGAAACTCGACAGAAGCTAATTCTACCCCAATTATGCGCTGTGCTATTTTACGTGGACTTTCCAATTTCTTCTTGTCCTGTTTCGAGAGATTGCCAAATGAACATATAATATTGAAAAGCAGGAGTCTCCGTATTATTTAATTGTAGGACATGGTCAGGATTGAGCGTGTTCGTATGAGAGCAGGTGTACCAGCCTATAGGGGTCGTATTAATGGTGTGAAAACTAGTCCAAGTACGCTAGTCATCTATTATTTCAACGTTTTTTTAAATGCATGAGATGATGAAACAACCTAGTGACATTGAACATTGTCCTCCTATTATGTTTGCACCATTCTGCGAAAGAGTATCAACATTTATCATCCTTAATCCAGGCATAAGGATGAACATGAAAACACATTATCCCTTAGTGTAACGTACTTGTTTTTTTACTACAATTTTTAATTTGCTTAGTTAAAAATGATACTTAAATGTGTCAACCGTACAATTCTATAGAAACAACAACAACACTATACCCCATCCCCTAATTCTTTTCCTTTGCTTTGATAGTCTTCATTAGTTTGTAGTTTACGATTTCTGTTTTTCGACATAATACAACACTTCCATCTCTTTCATACGTTTTATATGCCGTACATATACAGATTTCGTACATTAAAAGATAATTTTGTGAATGTCCACTGATCAGGAAAAAAAAAAGAAGATTATTAAAGGAAATGGACTGAAGACTTAGAAGAATTTCTTGTGACATTTCATTACATTTGACAATCAAATCCTCGTTTATGGCTTGAAAATATATTTTAAAATAAAATATCATAACATTACAACACCAGTCAGTCAAGAGTAAGACCCAGAACAAATATTCACATCTAGTATGTGGACATTAACTTAGATATAGCTTTTGTATGTACAGAAAATCGTCAACACAAACGCACACACGCGCACACACACCGAACCCACACTTACGTGTTACTCGGAAAAAAATAAACACAGCTGAACTTTAATGTCTTTTCAAATAAGGTAAAGAAAAGCCAAAATAAATTCGAAATATTTTTCAAAGATTTCATCCAATGAAGCCTTATATCGTCTACAAAGGATTTGCTGAAAGGCGAACTAATAAGAGTGTATATCCACATACTAATGTCTGTTTTTATACGCCTCTGTGTGCTCTTTCTTCCTCCCTCTGCCCGGCGATTTCACAAATTAGTGGAAGATCAATATTATCTTTTTACCAGCAAACTAGTGTATTTATCCCGCATCGCGACCAGATCCGTAAAGAAAGCAGCCGTTCTGAACCCTGATGGGGTATTCGTTGTTAGAAAAATGGTGTTGCTACAGAATCCAAGCAGCTACAATCGAATATATACTGCACTACATCGGCTTTAATAACAACTTTAACGGCGGTCACATATCGCCCCTGAATTGTAAATATCAAATATAACTGTGAAAAGGTTGGGCAATATTTTCCAACACTTTGCCAATAGTCAACCCAACCATCTATTGGGCAATAATTTCGTATTTTGCCTAACAGTTGGTCAAGAATTTGCCAACAAGTGGGCTACCGTAGTCTGGCAGTTGAAGGGTCATATCTTTGCCCAAATTTTTGACAAAATACGAAACAATTATGCACGTGTGAAGTAGGGTAATTACGTTTACCAATACCACTGGGCAAAATATTGCCCAATAGATGGTTGGGTTGACTATTGGCACAACGTTGGGCAAAGTGTTGCAAAAATATTGCCCAACCTTTTCACAGTGTATAAATACGGCTTTTGTTGATGAGCCTTCAGCTCACATTTCATCTGATTAAATACGTTTTGCCAATATGTGCATCAATGTTATAGTTATGATTATTGTCATCGTTCATCGGTATTATGTGACAGGCCATTTAAAAATAACGGTACGAGAAATATATTAGTGGAAACATATAAACCTTCTAAAAATCAAGACTCTATACCCAATAGAGATCATAATATTATTCGGATTACGTAAAACATGATTGTAATGTTCCCGTTAATACACATTTCTAATTAGCCTCTACAAATGCGTATTGGTATTGCACCTATACTGCGCAAGAGTCACTCAATCCTTAAAGGAGGTGACAAAACTTGGATGGAAATATATATCCCGATTTTGGTGGTTCATATTTTCGCAACATGTGTAAAGAAAAGGTCGGTCATATTTGATATTTATATATCTTATTTCTTTAATGGAGAGCAATAAATAATATGGGTGTCCATCGGAAGTTTGGCACATGTATTCCACGCAAACCGCTCTTTTAAATGTAACTGGAAAATGGTTGAAATCAATCGATTGTGGAAATTTTGATGGCTAGTAATTATCGACCTGATCAATGGATCAATGAATCCTATAGTATTGGCAAAAATATGAAACGGTTTTCGTCAACCCACACTTAATTGGTTTAAACACTAATTTAATGGAAGGAAACAATTCACTTCTGTAAATGGTTATATATCTGATTAAAAAACATGTAACATGCGGATTCCCCCTGGGCCCCTCGCTAGGCCCCTTTTTATTCTCTCTGTTTGTAAATGTCATGTAAAACATTGGAAAAGAGTGATTTATCATTATACGCTGATGATACGTGTCTCTTTATCTCATCAACTTGTCCAAAATAAATCTTTAAAAGAATAATTTAAGATTTAGCAAGCATCTCAAGCAAGAAATGAGAAGTAATGTTCATTGGTACGCTTTAACGTTTGATGGAAGACTTTAATTGTGATCTATGTCAGGAAAGGTTAAATTCAGATGCAAATTATATGTCATCTTTGATGACTGGTTTCTTATACTCACATTTAATTAGTACCCGAGTAGAAATGTCATCAAAATCCATAATTGATCATAATTGATCTACAATATTGATCATATACAGTAGGTTTGCGGTTGCACCATGTGTGTGAGAGAGAGAGAGGTATGAGGAGTCCTGAACAATATTGATCATAATTGTTGAATAAGTCATGAATGAGATATCAAGTTAATTTGCATATGTACACAACTTATATTTTAAATTATTAGTTTGTATATTGTAAGACATTGTTGAGTATTCTTTTTTTTTCTTTTAAGTATCGACTGTAATAGTAAATTCATTGTTTTTTGTTTTGTTACGTTTTCTAAACTGATTTGTCCCAAAATACTCTGTTTAGTTGTTTAAGGGGTTAGGCTCGACTAGCGCATGTGCTATTATCTGGCCCCTTTTACCAATCAATAGTTTCTTTTCATATATATGTAAAATCATTGTATAAAATGTATGTATTACTGTTGGTAAATAAATCAAATCAATTATTTATTCTACCGACCCAGACAAAAACATTGTCACTGGCGTATATAAAACTTTCTTCAGCGATCATTTCTTAACTTTTACAATTTGTAGTGAGAGTTGCCACAAACCCTTGGAAACCGCTAATAGTGATACAAAGGCCTTCCAAGCACATTTGTCAAATTACAGATCTCAGTGAAGCGTGGGAGAAATGGTATAACCAAACAATGGAAGTTGTGCATAAATTTGCACCACTTAAGAGTAAACGTATGCGTAGGAATCTTCGTCCATGGATTTCTGGTGACACCATTCAATTGATGAATACTCGTGATCACTTTCATAAAAAAGCTCTAGAAACCAAAAGTGATTTAATATGGACCAGATACAAACATTACAGAAATTTAGTCAATAGGATGGTTCATCAACAAAAGAAGGCACATGTTGACTCTCTTCTTCAAGAGAGAATAGGGACGTTTAGATGTGCACGGCGAGAACGTGCCAGTGCCTTAAAGGACGTCACATTGCCTTAAAAGGATGTCACATGTAGCAGTCCACGTTCTCGTCGTGCAAATCTAAAATTCCCTAATAAGGGTAATCCTGGTGCCCTATGGAAAACATTAGAGAGTTTAACCAAATGCAAACGTTTCTGAAAAGATAACGTTACAAGTCTCGGGAAATGAAATAACCGATTTAGGAGAAGTAGCAAACGTTTTCTGTAATTATTTCAGGAGTGCTGTGAAAAGTTTAACCGACAATGTTAAAGGATCAAGTGATGAAGTGATAACCACAAAATGCATTACAGCCGAAGATAATCTGTCGGAACCCACAGAATTGTTCGATCTGCCAGTTATCGACAGCGAATTTGCAAAGAAAGATATTAAGGGTTTTCCGATAACCAAAGCGACAGGGAATGATGGACTAGTGTCAAGATTTTGAAATATATTTGTAACATAAACATTGTCATAGATACCCTGACGTATATATATATATATATATATATACAATCTGTCACTGACAACTGGTGTAGTGCCTGCTGCATGAAAAATAGTAAGAATACAACCCATCTTTACGAGTGGAGATACATTTCAAGTATGTAATTATAGGCCGATATCCCCGTCTTATCCAAAATTATAGAAAAGGCAATGCATATGAATCTCCTTGAATATCTGTCAGAAAAACGACTACTTAACCCCAAACAATTCGGTTTTCGACCTAATCATTCATGTGAGACCGCCCTTATATGTACTGTCGATGAATAAGCAATGAATGTTGAAAAGGGGTAGGGGAATGGATTTGCACTTATTGACCTAAGCGTTCGACAAAGCGTTCGACATGATAGAATCTCCTTAAATATCTGTCAGAAAAACGACTACTTAACCCCAAACAATTCGGTTTTCGACCTAATCATTCATGTGAGACCGCCCTTATATGTACTGTCGATGAATTAGCAATGAATGTTAATAAGGGGTAGGGGAATGGATTTGCACTTATTGACCTAAGCGTTCGACAAAGCGTTCGACATGATAGATCACCGTATTCCCATAAGTAAATTAGCTCAATATGGCTTACTTGGTTTAAATTCTATCTTAATGACAGGAAATAATTTTTTTACAATGCAAAATGATAAGTGAAACATCATGAATGTCAACAAAGGGGTGGCTCAGGGCTCAATCCTTTGGAATCGATCTTCCCAGGCATATAAGTAAAGATAATGTTATTATGTACGCGGATGACACGACAATACCCGTTTATGGAAACAGTCCGACATAATTATATCGAAATCCAGCTTAACAATGTAATGCGAGGTGTAAATGAATTGATTGAAAGAAACAAGTTCATTCCTAATCCAGAGAAGACCAAAGTCATGTTAATAGGCTCAAGACAAAATTACATCGATTTTCAAATCTGAAGTTGCATGTTACATTAAAAGGTAAATCTGTTGAATGTGTTGATGAATCTAGGTGTCTAGGTGTAACCATCGACTCTACATACTGAGAAAATATCTTTAACGGTGAAGCAAACACTAGGTGTAATAAGAATATTTTTCTACTAAACAATTATCTGATATATATTGGGGGTACATTATGCCCATGTTCTTTACTGTTGTAATGTACGGACGGACAGAAGTATCGGGAATGTCAATACCTTATACAAATTACACAAAAAGCTGCCTACATAGTTTTACAAAAGTCATGGGGTATACCGTCCCTTGATGTATTCCAGTCAATATGCTGGCCAACTCTTGATAAGTTGTTCTGGAAAACAATTCGCCGTTTAATGTATAAATGCTTAAATAGAATAACACCCGATATCGTGCATGACAGGTTTATATTCGTCGACGATATTTCTCAACGAAGAACTCGCAACACAGATAAGATGATGTTGCAATTACCCAAATGTGAAACAGAATTTTACAGGAAGTAATTTACTTATTCAGGCAGCGAAAGTTGGAATGAGCTACCGCGAGAAAGTAAAGAAGCACAGAGCCTAGCAGTCTTTAAGAGAGCTCTTCAAGAATTTCTCACATGATATTCATGTGTTCATTTTGCTGTTGATGTATAAAATTGATATTGACTGACTATACAGTGCGTCCCGGAAAAAACGAAACCGAGAATTATCGATGTTTTATTATAACTTAGTCACAATTATAAGTAATAAATGACACATAGTTGTAAAGCTGAGCACTTCATCCTTCATTTAGTGCAAATCATATAATGCATATCTTACGCATAAGTGATTAAAACCCATTTGAAGAGAGGAAACCAAAAAGTCATTTGGCGGAAGGTATTTGAATTTCAAAGATAAAAAACTCACATTTCTAGAAATTTCATTTTCTGCCCTTTCATATGACACCTCAATCAGGAAAAATGAGCCAGAAATATCAAAGTTCCGTTTGTCTAAAGTAATGCTAGCATGTCCATATTTTCATAAAACAAATTTGTTTTACACTGGCTGCTTGCCGTAGCAACAAACAGAATTGACAAAAGACTTCGTTGACGATCAGCCATAGACGAAAAACTTCATGCACGGCTGATTGTCAACGAAACGGAGTTAAGTCTTTTGTCAATTATTTGTATTGCTGTTTATCACAGTTTCTTTCTCAATATCTATTATGATTCAGTTTTTGTTATGTTACTTGACTCAATAACCATACCATGCTTACAATGAAATATTAGTATAATTTTCATAAATAACTGTTGTTCTTTTGTGTACTATTGATATGTTATTTTTTATCATTATCTAAACCATGCATAAATTGTGTTTAATATTATAATTTAATATTTGTACAGTTCTTATTGTAAATTATGTATTTTTCATGTACAGCTTTCATAATCAGGGCTCTGTGGAATACCAGGTTTTAGTATGTTGTATACTGCACAGACTACCCTGAATAAAGAAGTGTTACGGTAAGAAGTATTAAATAAATAGCAAATCATGTCTAATAATATTATACAATAACCATAATACAAGTACAAAGCATACAAACAAGTATAACAGATTTATATATTTTTTTTTTTTTTCATTGAATTAAAGAGATACATTTAAAAACGCAGAAGACCGCCTTCGTGAGCGGTTAGGGTGGAAAGGGATGGCGGCCTCATTAAAAAAAAAAACATTTAGCAACAAAGCTCTCTTGTTAAAACCTAAAGGCCCGGTCACACAGCCCTCCACGGGCGTATCGCGGCCGAATCACGGCCAAAAATTTCTGCCCGTGAAGCGGACGCTGTTGGACGCGTTGAGGTCGCGATAAAGACGCGATACAGCCGTACTTTGACCGTCGTTACACGCGGTAAGAAATTCACACGCGGTTGGCCGCGCGAAAAAGTTTTGGGCTGCCCAAAAATTTAGACCGCGGGTAATCGCGGGCGGTACACGTGGTACACACGCGGTAAAGACGCGGTACAGACGCGGAACGAACGTGCTAGGACGTGCTACGGCCGCGGTTAAGACGTGGTTACACGCGGAATTGGACGCGAAATTTTAGCGGGTTATCGCGGGTGGAGCACGGTCATAGCACGTTTGTTCCGCGTCTGTACCGCGTTGTTATCACGTGCATTAGCGTGTGTACCGCGTGTAAGCGTGGTAGGCCGCGGTACCGCCGCGCTTCACCCGCGATAAGGACGCGGAACAGTCGCCGGCGTCTGTTCCGCGGGCATACCACGGGTAAACCGCGGGTAAGCCAATTTTGCACATTTTCCACCACGGCCTTAAAGGCCCGGTCACACAGCCTTTCGCGTCTGTATCGCGGGTAAAATTTCGCGATTTTTTTTTTGCCCGCGGTTGCCCGTGGTGGAAAATGTGCAAAATTGGCTTACCCGCGGTTTACCCGTGGTATGCCCGCGGAACAGACGCCGGCGACTGTTCCGCGTCCTTATCGCGGGTGAAGCGCGGCGATACCGCGGCCTACCACGCTTACACGCGGTACACACGCTAATGCACGTGATAACAACGCGGTACAGACGCGGAACAAACGTGCTATGACCGTGCTCCACCCGCGATTACCCGCTAAAATTTCGCGTCCAATTCCGCGTGTAACCACGTCTTAACCGCGGCCGTAGCACGTCCTAGCACGTTCGTTCCGCGTCTGTACCGCGTTTTTACCGCGTGTGTACCACGTGTACCACGTGTACCGCCCGCGATTACCCGCGGTCTAAATTTTTGGGCAGCCCAAAACTTTTTCGCGCGGCCAACCGCGTGTGAATTTCTTACCGCGTGTAACGACGGGTAAAGTACGGCTGTATCGCGTCTTTATCGCGACCTCAAAGCGTCCAACAGCGTCTGCTTCACGGGCAGAAATTTTTGACCGTGATTCGGCCGCGATACGCCCGTGGAGGGCTGTGTGACCGGGCCTTAATGATCAAGTGGGTTCAATGCAATTGCAGGTGCGGGTGCAGCAGACGGCAGTTGAGTAAAGGGAATAATAACTCATGGTTTGACTTTCAGACAAAGCTCTTATACTTATTTAGGGCGTTTGGCACATATCATTTAAGTATTTTTCATTTAAGTGTAGTTTTTAAGGATTAGAGGGTTGAACAAGATTTGATGTGCTCGGGAAAATCATTCCAATTGATTTTAACCAGCGCAGAGGAAATTTAAAAAGTTTATCCATACTCCACGTTAAAATCAACAGAAACTTTTAAGCGTCACCTAAACAACAACCAATTGCGAATTGAGTCGATAGATTTTGTTTTCTGACACATGCCTTTTTCTCTTAATCTTATAATTTGTTTAAATCATTTTTCTTGTTTGACTCTTTATATTCATTATTTTATATCCTATTTCTTCTTTTCCTTCTTTTTGTTGCTGCAATATTACAGCTTCTTTGTTACTTTGCTAAAAAATTATATTTTATGATTGCTATTTGTTTGTTCATATGTTTCATTTTATTGTTTGCTATTAGCTGAAAAGGGCAACCCAACCTAATCTAATCCATGAGTGGTGAATAAATTAATGAAATCATATCAAAACATAATGTGATTATTTGTATGCATTGGATACTACTTAAATTAAATATATGTAATGTTGTTATTAAATGACAAGGAAAAACATTTATGAAACTATGCCCTATTTTTGACTCAACACTGCATATACAGTCAGTTAATATGGGAAGAGTTCACCCCACACGTTAAGTAATACAACTATTGGCTATTTATCTCACATTATTCTTCCCTTAGGGGAGCACAGATTGAATCTGGACACGCCATTACTTTCACCCGACTCCTTCAATTGGCCATTAACAACACTTTTTTCTTTACAATGATCCCTTATGTCTTTTTAAGGGAAAGACAACATCTCTTTCTTCCCACAAGGTCAGCGAGAAACCATCCTCTGGTTTGTTCAAATGTTTCATTTTATAGTCTGATTTGGACCTCTTTGAAAAACAGGTATTAGCCGAAAAGGGCATCCCAATCCAATCTAATCCATGAGTGGTGAATAAATAAATAAAATAATAAATACATGAACCGTCAAACCCAGGTTGAAATATAATGGCACGAGGGAGAAATCTTTATTTGGAAATGTGTGTTTGTTATATTGAATAACGATATGCATGCAATATTTTTGATAATAATTGGGGGCATTAGAGATCCTATGGATTCAGGCCATCTCTATTACACTCAGGTTGCCTTCGATCACTGTTGTGTGTGTTTTACCGTGGGGAAAAATGCTTGTTATATTGCACGTGCATGAAATGATGAGATTCACGTGATAGCTTTTTAACCGCCGAAGGATGCTCTTTAACAAATACGGTATACCCAATGTTTATATATCTATTTAAATATAAACATACATACTTGTATATTTCTTTTCTCAAGCCCCGACCCGTAACTATGTTCACTGTTCAGGAATTACTCAGAAAAGGAGGTTAATGTAGAACACAATTAGAACCTTCTACATGCCTGCGGGCAAAAAGATATTGTGACATGTCTTATCAGGAAAAATATATATAAACGAGCTTTGACCCGGTGTTTCCCCCGAGTACCATTTATATTCATAAAAGGTTTATATTGAAACGTTCCAAATGTATACCCAATAAAAAAGCAAATTGTGATTGCTAGAAATTTCGCATAGGTCAAATGCTATAGATTGTAAAAAACGATTGTCCCAAACTGATGCTGGTGAATAGGTAATATTTGTTTTTTGAAATTAATTTACCCCAAAATAGAGAAGATCATTTCCTTGTAAAACACTGATTCGATATGTTGTGCACTTTAACTGAAAAGGCTGAGTACAATGTTACATTTTCTGTGAAAGCCGCATTCCAACATCGCGTAGTCCATCAATTATGATTAGCTTTGTATTATTGTCATGTGTGTGTATGTGTGAGTGCGCGTATGAACGGGCTGTTTTGTGAATGCGTGCCCATTGAGAATGAGAGAGTGAGGGGAGGGGGGTATAGTGACAGTGCCCGCAGTGTATACAGGATACTCCTCCTGGATCAATACGAACTACTTTATTTTATACCGTTCCAAGCACTCTTGCCGTTTATGATTTTAGTATTAAAATGCAGGAGATGAAGAGAAATGTATATAGAAATGTATATACAATCGAAACTAAAGTGTCCTGAAATACTCAACGTTATTCCTTCCAAAATGTTTGTATCAGAGTGAGACAAGTATTCTAATTTCGAATGCCTATGACCAAGGCCGAAGGTACGCAGGGAAAAGGTATTCTTATAGTGCAAACATTCTTTTGCGAAATGTTCACGATTGTATGGGCATGGATGTGCATCGAGTACAAAATGTACCATTTAGACGATGAAATTATCTAAACAAGGGTTTTAAACGTTCGCCTGCCTGATCCTAATATAAATTACAAAGTGTAGGTCGAATACAATTCCCTTCTGACACCTTGATGTATATCCTGCAATCAAACGTTTAACAATGTTTTTTTATTTTTTATTTGAGATTTTTTTCAAATGAGTACCTTATTGTAATGGTTTTTTTCTTTTCTGTTACGTATGTGTGCGTGTATTTGCTTGTGTGTGTGCGCGTGCGTATATGTGCGTGTTTATCTCAATTGTTTCCCTAAGTACACCCTTGTTTACATATCAAGCTATAATAATTCTACTTGTATATCTTTTTTCCTGCTTTTCTTCTTCTCTTTTCTTCTCTATTACTTTTCTACATCGCGTTTATAACTGTGTATAAGTAATTTCTATTTAATGCCATTATCTTCTGTTTCTGTTATTTTCAATGTCCATGAGTTTCGTTTATGCATGCCCCTTTTTGTACAATCCAATTTTTCTCTTCTTCTAAATAGTCGTTTAATTTTGCCGTATTTCGGAAGATGAATATTACTGAATTGTAATTTAAATGTAAATCGAATCATGCAAGGAGAAAAGTTTAGAATATAACTAAAAGTGTTTATTGTTATCCACAAATATGGGATGTGTTGCTTCTTCAAATGAAAATTCTACATTGATTGCAAAATTGAGGGATCTTGGTTATTAAGGGGGCAAGAAAACTCAAATAGTAAATAAAACATTAATTTGATTAAATCTTACAGTAAAACAACAACTTGTTTTTTTAATCAACTGACCTCAAAGGTCTCACTAATACAAGTTGGTAGATCACTGCAGACTTTGTCAAAAGTAATTTTTTCTTTCTTATGGGATGCCGGGCAGTAAAGCCTCTTGCGAAGATGAGCTTCAAAGCATTATCTTTTCATTCAGAGGGCCGTCGCACTCTTAGCAAATCACTTCAGCGTATCTTTGGATCTCTATATCCATTCATTATAAATGGATTGTCCCCACTGCTACACTTTGTATCTTATTTCAGCATCGTCATTTATGCTTCAGCTGTCACTTGTCATTTGTTTATATTCACAACGTGAGCACGACCTCATGACTGTGCGCACCACATCTGCGTGGGGCAAGGCACTGTAGAAGCAAATATCGGGATACATGGCGTGATGGAAGTGGAAATAGCTCTTAGTAGCAACCTATTTCAGCGGGTCCATCTATTCCACTGAATTGCAGTGTCAAGAATATCGACGTTTGAATAACCTCTTTCATCCAATCACGCAATTAAATAATAAATCATCGCTTAAAGGTACTATTTCATGTTTTTTGGAATATGAAAGGACAAATAGGAAAATATACGTTATCAAGTAAATAAATAAATCGCATACGGAAATATTTCTCTAGAAAGGTATATTTTACGGGCAATTTTCACATCCCCCTTTGTTCTTTGTTTTAAAAATGCGTTTCCGAAATGCACTCGTAAGACAAAGAACTACTATAAACCTGTTATCACTTACGGAAAATCCCCATGTCTGAAATCCTAAACACATCTCCTTACATTTATGAATTGATTTATTCAATGAAAAAAAGAAGAAGGTAAATAATGTAAAGAGAGATTTAAAAAAAAAGGAAAAAAAGAAAGGTGGGCAAAAGGAATGTAACACGCGGGGAATAGTGTATTTATGTATGCATTTGATACTACTAAAATTAGATATATTTAATGTTGTTATCAAAGGACAGTGAAATACCCTCTTGAAACAATGCCTTAAGCTTTTCCGACTCAACACTTTATATAGTCAGTTAATCTGAGACAAGTTCATGCCACACGTTAAGTTTATTTTACATTATTCTCCCCTTAGGGGAGCACAGATTGAATCTGGACACGCCATTACTTGTCACCCGACTCCTTCAATTGGCTATTAGCAACACTTTTATCTTTACAATGATCCCTGATGTCTTTTTAAGGGATAGACAACATCTCTTTCTTCCCACACGTGTCAGCGATAAACCATCCTCTGGATTGAAGTTCCTCTGAAAGGGAGTTCAAATGTTCTTTTCCCCGTAAAATTGTGAATAGGATCCATCTCCAATTGTCTTTCATCAGGTTCATAATCATTCTCTCTCTCTCTCTCTCTCTCTCTCTCTCTCTCTCCCCTCCCTCCACCTCTCTCTCTAATTGTACCCCCTCTCATACTCTCTACCCGTCTATTTTTGTTAAACCCTTCAAATAATTAGGTATTTCAGTCATGACTGTACTATGATAACATTATGAAGTAAACGTACTAGATATAAATGATTGTAGTATTCTCTCACCTTCAGTATATCTTGTAGAGGCTGCTCGGGTCGTGGACTTTCAGCTCGTCTTTCTGGTTGGTAGAAATAAGTGGAATTTTGAAAAGTATGTGAACAAAATGTTAATAATTTCTGAATATGTATGGTGGATCTAAACTAACTTTTGTATTACTCCTATGTTTTAGAGGTTACAATTTTTAAATGTCAAAATGTATCAACGCACAAACATGAAACAAAATAACACACCATACAAAGGCACACGCCCGAACCCACACACACCATCTATATCTGTGCACAATACTTCATGTTTCAAAATTTTCCCCAAATAAACGTGCGTTTACCTGAATAGAAAAACATACAGTACTTTTGCACATTTATCGATGTCTGGTTTTATGTAAATTATTTTCGAAATACACGTGTAGAACAGTAGGTACATTTAGAAAAGAATAGTTTATTGTCAGAAAATGACCGGCACGCAACGCCTCTAAAAAATCAGTCTGAGGCAAGTTCATACCTCTAACCTAATATTTCAGATATTGCATTATTTCAAGGGAAGAAAATGCTCTTTGCAATTTCATCTTTGACAATCATAACTGCAATTTCCCTCATTTCTGAATTAATTAATGCAAATTTATAACGCACAAATGCTCAAGGAAGCATAATAACGTTTAGAATTAAGTAGTATATTTGCTGATGATTTTATTCTTTCTATGTGGATGGTGTGTCAGGAATACTTACTGCTTTGGTAGATTCTGGCGCATTTGGTCCAGCATTCTGAAAATAGGAAGCCCAAATTAACAATAAGTAGTTGATATAGGGTAATGTTTGGTAATAACTCACAGTTAACATTACCAATACACAATGATTATTTGTAGAATTATATATAATATACATGAAGAAAAGAATCTATAATACTTTAGAAATATGATGCATCTCAAAGCATAGGCTATGCAAATCACGTTCCACATCAGGACATATTAAATAACAACAGTCTGTTAATGAAATGTTTAAATAAAACAATTGAAAGCTTCAATTCTGTTGCGAACCCTGATTCAATTTATTGAATAGATCAATCATATAACATAATTAATCAATCAATAATATGCAAAAGAACACTTCATGTTTCCCTAATAAGTATAAAACCTATCAAATATTCAATCTTCGCAAATCCATTGCTGGAGAAAAAATGGAACATATTACTCTTACAAATGATCATAACTCACTATACCCTTCTTTCCCTTCTTTTGATCTCATAAATAGAGTGTCATGCTACTTAAATTCTACACGTACATTATTACCATAATGAAATGCAAGCATGTTTATCTTTCGAAAAAAAGCAGATTACATTATACGGAATATTATAAAATATTGAAAATAACGTAGCCCAAAAATTTGAAGGACAAATTGACTTACTTTGATTTCCTGTTCTGCATTTACACGCTGTGGAATCTGAAAGAAATAAAGTAGACAAAAATAATCAGGGTAAACTTTTACTGGTTGACATTATGAATTATTAAATATCATCCATGTATAAACAATCACAGAGGCTTTAAAAAAATGAAACCTAAGGCAATGTCTATAGCCTTGCCAGTAATCAATTGTAATATTGTGTACATTACAATGACGCATTAAGTGATCCGAAAATTATTTCTATGGGATATACAAGATATAATCGAAAGTGCAATAGAGTTGATTTTTCGAAAGTCTTCATACAACTATTTTTAGTAGTTCAATGAAAACTCTGCGCGTATAAATAATTATGTTCTTTAAACGCTTTTAAGGATTATTTTATTAAATCTTTGGACTCCATATCTTAGCTTGCATATGGAGATAAACTGTGCCTTCTTATCACAAACATACTTGGGCTAGAGCATGTCTTAGCGTTAATAGATATCAAACTTCCATTTTATCATATAACATTTCAATTTCAGTTTAGATAGCGCACGCATAATCATTGGTCAGTGACCTCTATCAGACACCTTAATCTTAAGGATAGGAAGTTTTTTTAAAATAAAGATCACTGCAATAAATACTTTAAAATATCAAATATGATCACAAAGATTTAGGAAAAATCAACCAGAGGGCAATTGGCTATTGAAGTGCCCCTAGGTTAATTTGTTTAAAATCTTCGCGATTGGGTTCTTATTATGATATTAAGGGGTGAATACAGTGCGCTTAAAAATGCGTTTCATGTAAATGCCTTTATTCTAACGATTCGGGATCCACTTAAGGGAACATAAATATGAACGAAGTTATGTAATTGTGTTCTATTATTTCATACGCGATTCTAGATGCATTTGTTACACGAAAGGGCGTCCGAAGTTCTGGATCGCGTGAGTTTCCAAGCTTTCAATCGGAGTCAAGTTTTGGCAGGTGTTTTTCCAAGGTAATGAAACCTTTGTATAGAAAAGATCTAAAAGGAGACATTTAGTCCTTAAGAGAACTTGATATTGCTGCACACGTCATTCTACTTTTCTGTTAAGAGAAGAGATGGTCGTGTTTTAGACGACACATTTTAGCGCCAAACAAGGGGCAAGGTGAGAAGGGGCGCGCGTTTCAAGTTCAGCCTTAAAAGGGTTCTATCCGTGGGTCCCTCGTGGTGAAAGGTGACGGTATAGAGCAGTGGAAAATATGAGCCACATAAAGATAGACAAAGAGAGACATAGACATAGAAAGAGAGACAAAGACACAGAGAGAGAGAGAGAGAGAGAGAGAGAGAGAGAGAGAGAGGGAAATATCAAAAGAGATAAAAGGTATAAAGACAACATTTGAAATGGTGAAGACTTTTTATATTCGAATATGTTCATTGATGTTATGAGGGATAGAAATACAGATTTGACGTCGGGGTAAGTGAAAATACAAGATCAAGACATGCACTTATTTATCAATGAGTCAAGGATAAATCTTCATGGTGTATACTTGCTACCATTTTGGGTAAGATATAGTGAGAGCAAAAATAATCGTCTGAGTTTAGAAAACTTTTTCATAAAATTCTACAAATATGCAGATATACATTAAAGGTACATTTTTCCTTGGCCAGATAAAACTTTACAGGAATTGTGTTTCAAATGACACTATTGGTTCATGTTAATGCATTATTTAAGATATTTATTGAATTTAAGACCCCCTCCCCATCCCGCAATAAGAGAGAATAAGTGGGTAGAAACATAACAATGAGTTATCGGCATTCGCTTTTTTCCAAAAATATTAATATAAAATGATGACAGATCAAACTCTTTTTCTCCAAGAATGTCTGTCTTTATGCACTTTCAGCAATAATCATAATACGAGTATGGAAGTAAGCATACGGTATATCGTGGTTTGGCAATGGAACGAGAAAGGGTAATAATAATACTGTAATAACATTTGTTGTGGTTAACTTTCATTAGAAAGTCGAACATTCGAAAAGTTTCTGCTCACTAATGTGTTCAATGACACATTGGATGTCACATTAATGTAATGATTTTTTTTCTTCCAGGAAGCGTTCTAAAATGTGCTCGTTATTCGTAATGCTTCATGAATACACATGACATAGCGAGAACGGGTATGTATAGGTTATCGCTTAGATCACAAAAGTCAGGATTTTCTGAAGACTTTCATCTAACAGTGGTTTTACAGCGGGAGTTGACTCCAAATCAAATTCGATACCCTTTCAAAAGAAACGTCCTTCTTTTATTACACTGATGATCTGCAGCGATTTTACCGGCTAATGTACGCGTGTCTGATAATACAAAGACTGACTTCGTCTTTCTTGCCGCTCTGTTTTTTCCCCTCTGAAATGAACGATTGCTCTTTAGCTTGGTCTTTTCTGTTGTGAGTGTGAAATTTCGCTCTACATTTAGGCATTCGATACCATAATGCAGAATGTAATTGGAATCGAAGTTCCAAGGTTGTATTCGATGTATAGGCATTGATTACACGCATGAAGACATAAGCTATCAATGAGGACAGGCAACCATTTTAGGAAAGGTATCATTTGAAGAAAATTGAGGGCAGTTCAAGGCAGTATAAAAGCAAATTGGAAAACGATCGTTTCATGATTACAGAAGTTCCCATTTTGCTCTTCAGATTAAATCATTTCATGACGTTGGTGACAAGTCAGGATCATAATAAATGGGTTTTGTCCTTGAATGGATATTATACTACTAATTGACGCATGGTCATAATTTAAGTAAATAAAGTAATAATTTCAACAGAATCAGATACAAGAATGGAAAGAAACCTCGTTTCCTTTTACGACTGATATCATCAGCAATTGAATAATCATAATTTTACTGTCCTCATCATTATCGTCATATCATCACTTTCGTCACCATCATTATCATCAAATCATAATATCACCATCATTGTCACCACCTTCATCACCACCCCACCACCACCACTATTACCAACTATACCACCACCACCACCAACACGACAGCCACCACCACCACCAACACGACAGCCACCACCACCAACAACTAAACCACCACCACCAGCACCGCAACCATCAACACAATCACCACCACCAACAGAACAATTACCACCACCACTTCCAACACCATTACCTTAAACAACATCTCCACCCGGAAAACAGTGACAAGACAACCACCATTACACTTCATTATCTCATAATCATTGCTACCACCATCACTTCATAATCATCACGTCATCATCGTCATAATGTGTACTCAAGCGCAGTTTTAGCAACCTTAGTAAAGGCCTTGCTTAGTCCAAGGGTATGTCACGATAAACTAATAAAAGCAGCTCACTTGTCGTAACCTTAAAAACAAACCCCGTTCATGATGGTAAACCTGTCCGTTAGCTGAGGATTTATGATACCACGGGGAAGGAACATGCTATTCAGCTTTCCGAATATTAATATTCATCAGGTTGTCCAAAATGATTGATACTTTTTACGTCAAAATATAACCTCTTGTGGGTATTTTCTGTTCATAGAAAATTGGACAAAAGGAACAGATCAAGAAAATCACAATGAACTCTAAGTAAAAGCAATAAAAAAAATGATCATGCAAAATATGCAATGATGTAGTCTGAAAGACATATGATTAAACAAATTAATAAAATCATTATTTCAAGACTGAAATTATTGTAATTCCAACATTTCAAAAACCTTAACATGTTTGAATGTCATATTGAATGAATTTGATCAAGTCGCTAGACAACTACATCTGTATTGTTACAACTGAGAAGGGCTATCAATAATACGAATATTTGTTAATGCGGTAATTTATGTTATTATTCATGGTTACAGTATCTTGCTATTTCCACAAATATGTATAAGAAAAAAAATATATATATGCAGGAAATCGAAAGAAACAAAGAAAAAAATATGATACAAGTATACATAATTATGCCTATGTTTGTGCCATATACATTGATGATAGTCAGTTGTATAATGTTTTATAAAGAACTCAAGCAAATGGGACAAACTCACTATACCGTGTGTCTCAAAAAAAACGTAACACTTTTGAAATGGTTGCCAAATTGAGCATATATAATTTTATGAAAAAATGTCTATATGTATGGAAAGCTAAAGGACCAACCTTTCATATGATATGAAAAAATTAAAAAAAAATCATGCTTCGATGGACAGTGTTCACTTAAGTTAGAGGTATGAAAATGGGCCTGCGCAGGATTTTTCCTTCCAATTTTGGACAGGTAAATTACTTGTAACTTACAAAATAAGGTCGATATGAGATATTCATGATCGATGGATCAAAAGGATATTTTGAATCAAAAGGATATTTTGAATACCTCGAATTCTGGTATTTTCAATGCATAATGAATGATGTACTTAGCTATTACATGTTTGGGTCATTCATAAAACCTGAATAAAATGTGATTGATGATCCACCAAACTTACGGAAGAAAACTGATAAAGAAAAGGCAAGGGGTAGGTGATGGGATGGGAAAAGGTTGTGGGGGGGAGGAGAGTGGGTTGCATAATGTCAATTATGATTTTGAATACGGTATTTCAATTTAACATTTTCCCATTCTTCCTTCATCCTGTTCACATCTACCAGATCAATGATACAATAAGATGGGAGTGGAAGTTGGTGTGTGTGTGTGTGTGTGTGTGTGGCAGGGGTGGTGTTTGGGGATTGATAAATGACAGAGAGAAAGGACTGGTATTCAAAACATCCTTTTAACTCTTAATCCATCGATCATGAATATCTCATATCAAACTTATTTTGTATGCTAAAAGTAACTTACCTGTCCAAAATTGGAAGGAAAAATCCTGCGCAGGCCCATTTTCATACCTCTAACTTAAGTGAACACTGTTCATCGAAGCATGATTTTTTTTTCAATTTTTTCATATCATATGAAAGGTTGGTCCTTTAGCTTTCCATACATATCAACATTTTTTCATAAAATTATATATGCTCAATTTGGCAACCATTTCAAAAGTGTTACGTTTTTTTTGAGACACACGGTAGAGCACACACAAATTGTTCTTTAGCCAAGGGTGGTGCTCCCTTTTAAGGGCAGAAATGCAAGCTGCACTGTCACTTTTTTATGATACAAATCAACCTATAAGGAACGGAGATACCTACTAAGTAGAGCTAACACGTCAACCGGTAGACATAAAAGCGGGAAAAATGGATCAATCTAATTTGTTACTTGACCTTCATGAGTTCACACCTGAGGGTAGAGTGGACTGAAAGGAAATTAAAATGTGAAACCTGTCTCCTTGATTGCAACTACCTATATCATTACCAAAGAGATGTCTAGACAACAGGCAAGGGATAATGCATTATATTTACGGAGTCTAGTGGCTTTTTAGCCGGACTGTGTATCACAAGGTACTGGGTTCGAGTTCCTGCCAAATCACTCACGTTCTTTTGCGAGACATTCATCTTCATTAGCCACAGGAATCCCAGGCGTAGTAATTAGGAAATAGTAGGATTGCTGGAGCTAAAGTAGGGGTACCTATTCCGAACCTTTGGGAAATGCGTTCAGACGTTATATCATAATCATTATGAGCATTATCATCATTATTACTATTATCATTGTTGTTGTTGTTATTTTGGTGTAGTTATTTAGTTGTACCATATATTCACTGAAATGTAACCTGCATTTTAATAATAAACCATGCATTTTCTCATAAATGACTCGTTTAAATAGTCTCGTTGCTTTATCTAATGAAATATATGGACATGATGATAACATTACACATCAACAATCAGTAAAACAAGCCTCCATGAGCGACTCGAAGCGAGAAGGGCTGTGACGTAAGAGGGAAGACACGATACCATCACAATATTATGCAGTGCCCTCGCCGCAGTTAGATATTGTGCTTTTCTGTGGATTCAGCGTATACGTGTTTTATCCGGAGGGGGGGTGGGGGGGGGGGGGGATTTGGTATGGATAGGGGTGTGCCGCTTAAGCCTCGAAACCCCTACCCATTTTAAAGGGTTATTTCGGCAGATTTTTCTGGAAATATAGGCCCAATTTTTCACAATTTCGGATGTTCGCCATGCAAAACCCGACAATTTGCAACGTCACTATGTCGACGGCATGCCATCGGATTGCCTTTGCTGGGACTGGGGTATGATGGGAAGCCCATAGTCTACGCACCTAAATATTTGACTCGGAAATGATCAAGAAATTCTCTCTAATTCCTCTTATGCTTAATTTTTTATTATATATGACATTCTACAGAGTAAATCTGTCGAGGATTTTTTTTTAATCCAAAAAAGAACAACGTCATTTTCAGAAGAAAAGACGACGTGTCATTTTGACACTGCAAAAACAAAGGTGCCCATTTCTGCGGACTCATTTTACACGCAGTTCGGGATTTTTGACATGAAAAGACAACTTTTCGAGGCTTGTGAATAGAATTGCTTTTATAAGGACGGAACATTTATGTACGTTTTATGTTTTGTTCCATCAGAAAACACATCAAAGGCGAAAAGTACGTACATATATATATATATATATAGTACATGCACTATAATTAGCGGCGGGTCTTCCCTCTTACGTCACACAAGTCTCGGATGTAAAAAACAGAGTTGCGCTGCGGACAAAGTTTGGGGTTACAAATGGGTCACTTTAAATGGATGATTTTTTATTATATATGAAATTCTACAGAGAAAGACTGTCGACAATGACAATTTTTGGCTTCAGTACTTACTTTATTTCATTTATAAGACTCTCTTCTTCAAACACATGTACAATTTATCAAAACCTGACAACATTTCTAACCCTTTCTATCCTCCTTTAACAAATAGGCATTTTTTTAAACTTCAATTGTCACATCATGTTCCTCACAATATTAATACGTTGGTGACACGTTAAAGAAATCTTTTGTGAAAGTCATATGCTTCTTTTTTAAACATATCTTTTGCCCAAATACAAGAAGCTACAAGTAAATTTACTCATTCCTCTATGTTAAAAGTGAATCTTATATCCACTCTTTTATTTATTTGTAAATAGCTCGATCATTTTACGTTTTAAAAAAATAATCCCAAAATAAACGTTACATTCTTTCCCCGACTGTATAGTAAGCGTATAAACTAATCTACTGATAAAAACAGGTTTAGCTGTTCTCTATTTACCTTCCTTAGTAAATATTCGCCCTTTTTGCCTCTTCATATTAAAATACAGTGAACAAATCGGATATATTAAAAATGAAAAACAAGATTTATTTTCTTACTCGGCCGATGAACAACGAACCTTGCTTTTAAGGAAAAAAAGGCTAAGAGGAACCCAATTAAAGATATGTTTGATGATAACAGTTTTTCACGAAGAGACTGTTTAGTTCTTGATCGCAAATGAATAAAATTCCCAGGATTAATTATCTACAAAATAAAAACCTAGGGGAGGAAATCTAAATAGTACATGGGAAAAAAATCATAAAATTATCTTTGTCCCTCCTCCTTCTCTCCATTCTTCTTATATTTTTTTAGGGGCTGACTTCATTCATTTTAATCTTGTTATTACCACCCTCATGTATATATGATCACGCATCCCCATTCCATACTCAACCAATCTGTTTCAATTATAGTCCCTTAAGAGAATATTACAAACAGTTTTGTTTTTCTTTCTATTCGTCTCATTCTGTGAAATAAAAACGAGGCATACAACCACTCCCTGGTCAGATTAAATGAATAATTTTTAACCGTTTTTTGCTGAATATAGTTTAGGGCGATTTTGATTGAAACGCCCACTGAGGATACCTAGCAGAATGAGTATGATATTATTTTTCTTATCGAGGGATAGGATAATGACCTCATTAAAGGTATTAATGTCAAGTCGCAAACTCACAATACTTTTGCCCACTTCCTGTTGCGTAAAATGGTTGATTTCTAAACGTTTAGAGTTACATGCTGTTACAAAATTGATACAATATCATCGATTTCTTCTTCTTCTAGAATTGCACATAATGGAGCGAAATACAAGGCCGGAAGATGTAGGAAATCTCCTCAAGATTATCACCAGTCATCCTTCCAAACCTACAATCGTTAGTTCTAGGTATGTTTTATGATTTATTGTTATTTACCATAAATAGTTCACAAGTATCAGAAATGTTTTAGTCATCATCTTACAGAAGACAACAAAATATTTATGAAACCTATATCTCATTTTGTTGATGCCGTCGTAATGTCAATCATGACTCTTCGTTCCAAATGGGTGCAATAAAATGGTTACATTACATCATTCTTGTAAAATATCTGTAAATATCATATTCTTTCTTTCCCAAGTGACATTTTTACCTTTACAGTGAAAAGGCAATGAAATGTGCGTTTGGGAAACGCATTGATTCTTTTTAAACCATTGGCGAGGGACATTACAAAGACACATTACTTTGGATTTATACTTTATACATGTAGTGTGGATTGAGCAGAGATCAGGATGAAGGCGTCATGCCCTTCATCTCCGTAATCATCTGGTGCTAATTCCGATGAATTGCAACGATTTATGTACTGAGTTTACCACTCATAAAGGTGGTGAAGATGTCATGAAAGAGGAGATGAGATCTAGTGAGAGAGAGAGAGAGAGGGAGAGAGGGAGAGAGGGAGGGAGAGAGAGAGAGAGAGATAGAGAGAGGGAGAGAGAGAGAGAGAGAGAGAGAGAGAGAGGGGTATAGATTTTCATATGTCATGGTCAAGTACAAATCTACATAATGTTATAAAAAGGCGGTGGTTACGGTGCATAATGTTTCATACATCTCCTTTAAAAAGCAGCTTTTAGAGTTGCATTTGTGATGAGGCTAAAAGTTACAGTCCAGGCAAAGAACAAATATTATAATTACACAGGGGTGGCAGATACTCAATTTATCCTGGCTAGGGAAATGTTTTTGACCAAAAAGACTATGAGCATTATTGACAGATAATAGCATCGTTTTCAAAGACCCTCAAGTTGACAGAAAATATAATTGGGGGGGGGGGGCAAATACATGAAATACTGGACCTGAGTTAATTAATTAGGATTTGAATATAAATCCAAACGTTCCCTAAAGAGAACTTAGCATCTGAATACTTTCCACATCTTTAAATGCAGGGGAGTGGAAATCCACTATTTTACAGAAAGCCTGATAGGGATCAATTCCCATTTAGTTAATTCCATTCCAAGATTAAAATGGGATGCACTCCCAGTATTCGTTAAATCATTATTTCGAGAGTGGATAACAATGTTTTCTTATAGTGGATTTCCACTTTTTAAACACAAAAGAACGATGCGACGTTATCATTTATCGCCTATTATCGCTTACTAGTATATGCTAATACAATAGAGTACTAACGAGGATTCCGTTTGGCAATCTCATTGTACGTGCACATTAATAAAGACGAAATGTCAATTATAAAAAATGACACGAGGGAGAGAGGGAGAGGGTGTGGGGCGTGGTGGGATGAGTGACATTGAAAAAGAGTTAGAGAGAAAGAAGTTGGAGCAACCGGCAACTATATAAAGAATATTGTGTTTTTTAAGATTTTAAAAAGGGATGAGAAAAAAGAGAGAGTAAGAGCAAGAGAAAGATAGCGAGAGAGAGGGAGAGAGAGAGAGAGAGAGAGAGAGAGAGAGAGAGAGATAGAGAGAGAGAGAGAGAGAGAGAGCGAGAGCGGGAGAGAGATGGAAGTTTGGTGCAACCAGCAACAGACGGGAGCAACATGCAATGTCTGGTGACAACAGACGGATGCCTGTGACGTGACTAGAAGATCGTAAATTGGGCTGGCCCGTCCATGCCAGTGATGAAGAATTAAGTTGTGGGGTAATTTAAAAGCAGATCCCGGAGGGTCCTATGCGGGATTGATGACGGTGTACGTCATGATTTGGTCGTTTCAGCTTACATGTCGGAAATATGCGAGGAACCACACTCCCCCTTCTCGGGAAAGCAAAGAACTATTCAAAGGCATATCTTAAAGGTACTATTTATCTTAGGAAAAAATATGGTGGAAATCAGAGACAGGCGCACTACTTTAGATAAATTTCCATACAAAGATGACGATTTGACCGGAAGATTTTGTCATAATATTCCTTTTTGAGAATCCACACGAGGGATGTGTTATGCTGACTGTTTATTCTTTGAGTCACAGTTAAAAGTACAGCTTCTCAGAGACTCCTCTTTGTCTTTCCAGTCGTCTCGGGGCACAGTACAGATCAGCTGGCAATACTTTAACCCTGCCCCTCTAAGCAATCAATATTTGTATATGATATAATAGTAAATATATATGCTATAAACAATGTTTATAATCTGAAATAATATACTCTTTGTATTAAGTTCCAGAGCTTTTAAGAATGGTACTTTCACTACAGATGAAAGATTGAAAAAAGAAACAATCAACAGTGGTAAAAAAAACATGTGGTGAAAAAAAAGCGATTTAATTGAGTTGATGAATTTCTCATTCTGGATTGTGGTAGAACACAAACCACCTGGTTTAGAGTGCCTTCGTTGTTTTGTTACTGATGGCAGCAAGAGAGTCTCATTTCATGAATGTGCTTCGTAATGGATTTTTTAAATTTAAAATTACCAAAACAGTATTCGTTTATTGTAACAAATACATTTTAAAGAGCACATAAGATGTCGTACCGGATGGAGGAAACATCATTTTCTTGTCTCCTGACTCGAAGACGATGCTGATTTCGACTTCAAAGATTACAATCACGATAGAAGTCTTAGACCATCTAGATCGATTGTTATTTTAAAATCTCTCCTGAAATCTTTCCTCCATTTATGTAGGTAAGTTGATGTAAGCCAATTCTGCCGGTGCTGTATCTCCTCTTTAAAAAAGAAATTGATGCATGCCAAGCTAGGGAACACGTCTGGAGGTTAATTAAAACTGTTAGTGGGTTCAACAGTTTGACGCTGCATTTGGTTGGTTTGTGCGATCGGCAAATCACAAGTGAATGTCAAAGTCCTCATGACCCCTGCCAGATTGGCGATAGGCATCTCTACCGGCGATTGAATACTCTTGAAAAAACGCCGAGTGCTAGTATTTTTAGGGGCTGCTTTCTCTCTCTCTTACTCTTAAGAAAACTTTTCGAGAATCGCAGTTAGTGAAAGCTCTCTGTTCACGAATATGAGACCTTTTTCATCTTCCGTTAAGAGTCAAACTTTATCTTTTACGTGGGCATGAGCTGCTTTTGCATGATTTGTCTTATCTGACTCGTGGGCATTGATGCCTTTCAACGCTTCCTTATCCCTGAAGAGGTAATTTATTATAATATACATGTACAAAGTCACGCTGTTAATTTGAATTAACGAGATCATTTATGTACACCTTCTTTTATCAAATTGTTACTTGGATAGCGGGAGCAAAAAGGTATCGTTGGCGTCAAAGTTACTGACGAGATATTCTGATGTGTGTCTATGTTTATAAACATGTTTCCATCGTAAGGAATCTTAAATGCAATAATAGTGTGGATCATGATGATAGTATGTTATATACAGTACATAATGCTTATATAAAGTCGATATGCGGTAACATGGTATTGCATAATAACAACATAGCAAATGGTTATTATTGACGGACTCCATTTTTTCACTAAAGTTATCATTCCAAGCATGTTTTTCCTTATTCTATTATTACAAAAAAAATAAAAAAAAATGATATGCTTGATGCTGCAATTACATTTTTTCAATTTCTAAATGCAGGTTACGAACTGGGGCACCATGTTTTTAATCACCGATTTGCGTTATTGTAACATTGTCATAAAGTGCACTCACCAGACAACGAACTATTTTCTACTCCACAATGTCGTATAATCATCTCTCAAAGTGGGTAAACAACATATCTCTCCAACTTGAGACTACACTACAGAAGACGAGCTATAAGCAAATGTAATTGATTCCTATCTATGCATCTTGCTTCAGCTTAAACATACTAATTATGTTTTATTTAGGCATGTCTTTGGAAGAGTGGAAAACGAGTGGCGTGCTGTGTAGCGGGATGCACCTAATTATTGCAATGATTTAGGAAGATGGAGAACTTTATGAGAGGATAACGAAGTTCCATGATTAGTGAGTGTAGATGTACTCTAGAGAAACACTGCAATATACACGGCATCTTAAGTTCTGATTAGCCGTACTGGCAATTTCATATGAGCTGACGTATTTGTATTGCTTGAATCATTGTATGCACAACATTGCTTTTTAATGTGTTATGTTATCAATTAGCCGATAATTATTGAAGAATATCCATTAAGCAATGCATTTATAATTTTACACTTATTCCAAATGGCAACGGACACATGATGGATGAACATGTTCAGCGCACCGAGGCCATATACAGGCGATAACGATTTAAAATGGATTAACATGGTATAGATAAGTATTAACATCTTAGTGATTAATTACACAGAGGATTCAGGATAAAAAAAAATCTTTTAAAAGTGCATAAGAAAATTTGCCATATTATTCATACATTAAAGGATCTGTTTTACCTTTGTCAAACACATCTGTGAATTATATCAACAAGCTCATATTATTGTACTATGTACTCCTTGATTGTTCTACACTTTCGGAAACTTTAGTCTGCTATCATCTTAAAAAGAAATTGCCCAATATGAAAAATGAAAAAAAGCAATAACCTTTAACGGTAAAGAAAAGGTAAGTCTCGAACGAATTTACAAAGCATTACATCTACATGGAGAAGAGGTAAAAAGAATATGATTCTACAGATTATCAACAATGTTGTCAGATAGATGCAACCTTGTTTGTGGGATTAATCCTTTCGGTGACAGACAAAAGTTTATTTCTACTTTTTTCATGAATTGCTAACGAGATACCAAAACTATGGGGTATGCTTTAATGATAATAATAATAATAGGTTTTGTTTACCCAGGGTACCCTCTGGATTATTCATACTGTTCACCCCGAGGGCCTTGCTATAAAATCATTACCCCGTCATAGAGGTCTTTTGATATAGTTTATAAAAAAAAATATATAAAAAATTCAATTTGACTAATTGTATGAATCTAATTTCATAAAAGTCATTAGTTAAACAGGCATTGAAGGGTTAATGGTCCGCCTTTTTAACAACATGTGCATGCAACGATGATCTTGATTGATCATTGTCAATTTGTTATTGATCACAAACCTTTGTGTTACGGAGCCCCGACCTCATAAAAACCCCTAAAGACATATTTGTATAAAATGTTTTGATAAAATAAATAAATATATATTGTCATGGCTTGTTCAGATATGGCGCGGAAAATCACAGAGCTCAGTAAATACGCGCAAGTCCGTTGTTGCGCGCAGTTGCCATTCATTTATACGAACAAAACCGCGGCTTTTTTTTTTAGGCGCCGTATGCGAACAAGCCTTTAATGTGTTTATTTAGTGAGATCACAACCATCGAATAGTTATTAAGTAAAATTATATCTAAAGCTCTTAAAAAACTATGTGGTTGTTTGACTGTTAAACTTAGAAAAAAAAGAGGAAATCAGCCTTGGCCTTTCTCCTACCAAGGTATATTTGTTATTAAAAACTGTCTGGGAAAAAATGACATTTGCTTTTTGGGAATAAAGAAATGGAAATGCCGCCAATTACATAGAGTCAAAGATCTGCAGCCGAAGACTTGACAATGAGATGTAAATAGGAGATAAATTATAGTTTTATCCAAACAGACATAGGCGAGAGACATAGATTAAAAATCAAACAAAAATCCGTTTGCATATCAAAATAATGAAAGAACAGATACGTCTTCTCTCTGAGTTAGAGAAATAATGCGTGGAAAAAAGAGAGATAAAGGGTTTGAGAGAAAATAGATAAAGGAGGAAGACACTCGCACAAAGAAAATCAGATTCTAGATATTGGATACGAACAAAGATACAAATAAAACCATGACAACTAGATGTTTATAATCAAATAATATTGTGCTTTCATCATATTAACGGGAACGAAGTCAGATAAATAGGTCACCCAAATATATTTTTTAATAGACTAAAGAAAGAAAGAAAAAAACCTCAGAAGCAATACAATTTCTTTTTTCACTTTCATGGTGAGTTATACTCCCGGTAATTCCTTGGTGAATTCTCTAAAATCGTGACCAGCACACCTAACCTAACCCATCTCAGTGGTTGGCAGAATATTGTCTCCCAGTATAGAACACGAGAGTAGAAAGTCCATAAAAAGTGACATATTTGATCTTGAATCCACGGGAGAGATTTTGGATTTCATTAAAGAAGAAGGCGTTATTTCTACAAAGTAAGAGGAACAGTCATGCGAATAATGAAATTATTTTCTAGCAACGCTTAATTTGTTTCATGCTTATATTAATGATTTTGAAGATAAAAATGTGTAATAAAAATATGAATGTACCTTGTATTATGAAGTACATTAGTTCATTGTGTTCCTCAAACTATATGTACAGAGCCGACCCGAGCTGATGTTTATTACGTTGTTGTATTTCAGTAAATATACTTGTATTCAGGTTTACAGCATAGATTTTTTATATCCAATATGTCAGAGCCCTCAACATTGGATGTTTGCCCAACCTAATTCCTTAAAAGGATGTAGAAAAGTAAACACTCTATTTCACACAAGTTGAGAAATGTAAGCGCTTCTAAATTCAAAAGCTTGTTAACTGATAAAATTGTATATTATCACTTCGCATATAATCCTATAAAAACAGACGAGATATATTTTCAATCTAATTGCATTTCACATGTGAAAATAGAAATCACATGTAATGCGCCACTGATAATGCATACTATTTGATAATGATCACATCAACGATTATTTGCTGATAAAGAGCAAACAATTATTCTATTTCAGAATTGGAAAACGAACCGCTCAATAAACACAATAGGGACTTTTAGATTTACGTGGACTGATACGTGTGACGTCCATTCAAGGCAGTGCATTAGAAGGACGTCGATCGTAGCAATCCACGTTGTCGTTGTGCAAATCTAAAAGTCCCTATTAACGAGCAATGTGAAGTTTGCGTTCGTTTCGTTGTCCTCAACATTCATGAAAACATTGGCCCTTACACTACTCCCAATGGCTAATTCCCACATTGTTGACTCAATATCTAGGCCACAAATGGCGTGCTGCTTTCCTAAAGGTCCGGTCACACAGAGGGGACGCATGCGGGACGCACGGCCGGCGCATGGAAAATTTCCAATTTTGGCCAGTGCGTTGTCGTTCGCTAGGCGTGCGTCATCACTCGTTACTCGTTCGTCGAGCGCGCTGGACCAACGCTGGACCAGCGCTATGCATTCGTCGTCATTCGCTGTGTGCGTCGGGATTTTTTGAGCATGCTCAAAAGTGTGCGCGGAGCTCGACGCATGAATGTACACGCCAAAGGCACGCCAGACGTGCGTTGAGCGCGCTAGACCAGCGCCAGACATACGCGGGGCACACGCCCTGTATACGCACAGCGCGCTAGCTACACGCTGTGCATTTTGTGTCAGCTCGCTAGCTTTTCCAAAATCATGACAAAAGTTAGGCACACGGCCTTTTCCGATTTCCAATGCGCTGGCCGTGCGTCGTAGAACGCGGTGCATGCGTGGACCATTCGTCCAGCGCGCTAGCAACACGCTGTGCATTCGTGGAAGTTATTATCATGTGCGCTCTGGGTACGGTCTGTATGCGTACTGTATGCGCCCTGTATGCGCTCAGCGCGCTAGCAACACGCTATGCATTTGGTGTCAAAAGTTGGGCGCACGACAACGCACTGGACAAAATTGCAAATTTCCCATGCGCTGGCCGTGCGTTCCCCATGCGTCCTCCCTGTGTGACCGGGCCTTAAGGCCCGGTCACACAGGCAGGACGCATGGGGAACGCACGGCCAGCGCATGGAAAATTTGCAATTTTGGCCAGTGCGTTGTCGTTCGCTAGGCGTGCGTCATCACTCGTTACTCGTTCGTCGAGCGCGCTGGACCCACGCTATGCATTCGTCGACATACGCTGTGTGCGTCGGGATTTTTTGAGCATGCTCAAAAACGTGCGCCGAGCTCGACGCATGAATGTACACGCCAAAGGCACGCCAGACATGCGTGGAGCGCGCTAGACCAGCGCCAGACATGCGCGGAGCACACGCCCTGTATACGCACAGCGCGCTAGCTACACGCTGTGCATTTTGTGTCAGCTCGGTAGCTTTTCCAAAATTATGACAAAAGTTAGGCACACGGCCTTTTCCTATTTCCAATGCGCTGGCCGTGCGTCGTAGAACGCGGTGCATGCGTGGACCATTCGTCCAGCGCGCTAGCAACACGCTGTGCATTCGTGGAAGTTGTTATCATGTGCGCTCTGTGTGCGCCCTGTGTGCGCCCTGTGAGCGCCCTGTATGCGTCCAGCGCGCTAGCAACACGCTATGCATTTGGTGTCAGCTAGCTGTAGCTTCGACAAAAGTTGGGCGCACGACAACGCACTGGCCAAAATAGGAATTTTCCAATGCGCTGGCCGTGCGTTCCCCATGCGTCCCCTCTGTGTGACCGGGCCTTTAAGGAGAGGGGATATCTGAATTCTACTAAGACATTTCACCCTTGCTGTTTGTTTCTCTGCGTTACTTATCAGAGATTGGTAACATTCTAACCTGATGATACCTGATACTGTTTTTCTTCAAATACAGATGAAAAAGAAACCCAATCTTACCTGTGCCCCCGAAGTCTTAGCAGCTTAGGTGGCGACAAAATAGAATAAAGAATACAAGTCCATAAGTGGTAGCACATGTACAACAAGCAGTGCGGATTAGGAATGATTAGGAAACGCTTTAATTATCACTGTAATATTTATTGATCATTGAATTATACGTCATGGGCAAGTTGATGTACAGGTAGTGGAAGCTAATGCGTATATTTCTCTTTTTTTCTCTGATAAAAACAACGGTATAATGATACAACTTTTAAAAGTTCATTCAAGGAGAAAAGTAAGTCTGTTATTGATGTAGCCCTAATGAAACTAACATGCTACAAGTTGCAAACATTCTTTGCTTCATGATTCTTACATTAGCACTCATCTGACGCAATTTTGACGTTTGCCAAGGATCTGGTGACCTTTTTGAAGAAAGCAACCGTCCTTGTCGACCAGATACAATCACCGACAAACATGCAGCCTTTCAAATTTCTAGCCGTTCTTTAAGTTCTTTAAGGGACAAGGGATTTATTATAAAAAAATGATATGAATACGCGAATTCAACTTTGAATTAGGTATGTATGCGACATGTAATTGTTCGATATACTCCCCTGACCCGAGAAATAAAACGAATGAATTAACTGCTACGACCTTAAGTGGGTTGTCTGTCGAATTATACCTGGTGAAGCCGAATGCAACTCAATCAGCCTTTGCGTTCGTTATTTGTCTCCATCATTATTATTTGTTCCGTTTGGTTGTCTTTCACGATTAATTATAACGGGTGATATCATTTCTTAGTTTTTATTGAGATATGATCGTGTAAATGTCTGCCGATCAGGGATTTGTGACTAAATCAAGTACTACGATATCATACACGTGTGTGTGTGTGTTTGTGTATGTGCGTGTGCGTTGTGTGAGCGCGCGTGTGCGTGTGTGTGAGTGAATAAACTGCTTTAATGGAATATGTCTGTAAATCCAAACGTCTGCATGGTGAACAAAGGCGAGAGGGAAAGGAGAAAAGGCGATTACCATCATCAGCGCGTCACTGGGTTGACTCTCTCGACTCTTGATTGCCGGAGAAGTGGTTTATGTTTACACTCCGCCCTCCGATGAGTTTACCTAATCATTAATACAATCTTGACTTTGGATCTTGCTTGCATGCGTCTACTATGACTTGGGTTTTTCGCGGGGTATAATTTTTTTGGAATGTTTTCGTGTTCCCACCTAGGACGTAATGGTGAACGGGACATTATGCCGAGGATTATTAATGATGTGAGCTGGGAACGTTATTTTTACCAATTCATTTTGCGCTCGTTTTTGTTTCTTTAAAAAGGGGAGTGGGGGTGTTTATTGGATTAAAACACAATTCGACAAAATATTGCGGCGTCTTATCATAATGTTGTATACCCTCGAAATTCATTGCATTAACACGCATGGCAAAGAGCTAGAATTTCTTCTTGCAGAAATTGGATAACAAATAGTAACATTATTCAAAATTAACATGAAGACTCCCACAAGACGTCTTTCTTCGCTCTACCCAATATTTTAAGGGTATAATATTCGACCACTTTTGAAAACATACATCACAAGAATGACAAAAAAAGAAAATCATACAAGTCTTAACCAAACTAAGGATTAAATCTTACGCTTAGGAAAGAAATCACGGTCTTTCTCTGCCATGAGAATAAAATAAAGAAATACAGTTTAAAAAAACACACCAGTGAATTACATGATACTTAAAAGCAAAATCTCCATGGATAAAGTTTTGAAGATGTCAAGAGACAATTCTTTTTCCACGTACCAATGTATTTTGATTAAGTTTGTACAAACGTGTGATATAAACCGGTTCTTAAACTATTCTTTCTCCTGGGATAGGGGCGCGACCAGGCTTTACACGTTTGTCATGTTTTTGTTATTTAGATAAAATTTTAGAGTTTCAACTCGTAGACTGCAGAGACCAATATCGTAATTGTGACCGATGCAATTATCTAGAGAATTATTTGACGGAGACACGTCAATTCATCATGAACTTATTAATACTCTGATTCCGATTAGTAGGTGCTAAATTTCCCCATGGACTAAATAGATCATCATTATCCCGGAGAAGGGCGAGGAGAGGAAATGACAAGTCAAGTGTTATGAAATAATATGTTGTGAATGTCAAGGTGGCTCATATACCCTATAGGTGATAGCATGTTGGTCCACGGTGATATAGAGGATCCGTATGTCACTGTGAGAGGGGGTCCGAAAGAGAAGGAAATGAAAGGGCAGGTAACGGTTTTAGAGATGATAAATGTACAGATCCTTATGTTTTAAACCCCTGAATGATATACTATAATTTATATATATATAAATGTCTTTGGTATATTTATATATCTCTTCTACATTTTCGTAAGAAATATTGTACATCAAAAGGCAGGAATACATTACATCTTTCAGCATATCTACACTTATTTATTATTATTATTATAATTATTAAGGTGAGGTTTCCTTTAAGCATACCCACATAACCGAAGGTTATAATGTCAGGCCTTAAAACCCATCTTTTCAAGCAAATGTGTAGTCCATGACTGTTGGAGGAGCAGGCGCCTTTGAATGTTTGAAACAGAAAAATGGCGCCATACAAGTACTGTGGATCATTATCATAAGGTAAGAGAGGTATAGAGAAAAATATATAGATAGATTAGAACAGAGAGAGAGAGAAAGAGAGAGAAGCGGGACAAATTATATTGGGGGTGTTTGACAGAAATGTGATAAATCGGATGAGAAGTTATTGTTTAATCTGTAAATAATTTGTGCTTTGTTAAGTTGTGCGTGGCAAAAAGGCCAAGTGATGGCGTCTTTTTACGACAACAAACATGATTTATTCAATATTCGTCATCAGTGACGGATTGAGGGGATAACAACAGTCCCGTTTCCCCCCTGTAAAAACCCAATCGATATACATTTAGTTTTAAAAAAGATTTTTTTGTTAATGTGTTTCATAATCGCAGTTCTTAATCAACTGATTTTTTGTGATTAGTTGAAGGGAAGAAATTTGGTGACGAATGATGATTCTTGAAAGATATTCCTATCGATTGGGACCTTTTTTTGGCAAAACATTTTTGACTATTTCGTAAGCATAGAGCGTAGCACAGATCAATACCCTCAGTTATTTCAACTCATGTAGGATTTATCTCCATCGAGGGGCACAATGTAATTGCTGTCAACTATTTCTCCAATCTAGTTTGATTTAATGAACGTGTTTATGGACTATTAGAATAACTGCACTTGTTATTACCGATTTCAGACGAGTACTGAATTTTTAATATACTACCTGAAATAATATTTCATATCTCGACCCTTTAGCCTTTAATCAAAGTCATCAACAAGTGCTTTGTGTTTATCAAAATGCCTTATCTTCGAGACACTGAAGATCACGCATTAATTAATGCTCTTTGCATAAAAAGGTGTCGTCTTAATTGATGTAGGACTGTGCCTTGCGTGCCCCTTGATGCTCCATGTGGAAGTGACGTCATACATAAACTTGATGCAACATGAATAGTGCACACACTGCTAATATTTCTCACGTAAGGGCTAATTGTTTTTATACGCTTATCAAATTAAACGCACGTAATGACGCGACGCAATCGATATGACGATTCATGTGCAATGGAAATCAGACAGTGAACGTAGCCATGAACGCCAAAACAAGGGCTCTTGTGCCTTCAGTGAGGCGTTCGTACTAAGTCTTGATGAAGCGAAGTAAAATGAGAGTAAATTGATGGATGTATAAAACGTAAACGTAAGGGAAATGAAAGTAAAAAAAGTGTGATCTGAGCAAAAACCTGAGGAAAGCGCTAATCTCATGTTAGTATTTTACAGTCAACGTCAGAAAAGGGGGTCTGTACGACTTTTGGCCGGTTGGGGACACATCTTCTTAAAAACTACTGAGGTACTATATCCTGCATCGTAAAGTAATGACATAATCAATTTAGGATCGATTACCATTCATTTCTCGAAAACGATTTGCATATCTATTCTTAAGCAAAGAAGCAAGCGAGCCACCACCCCTTCCTGAAAAAATGAAATAAAAGACACATTGTGCTGACGGTTCACAGTGACTTGCAATATTCGGATTATATCCGCCATCCACAACGTGAAGAGCAGCGTTGTTATTTCATTGGATGGACAGTTTATTTCCTGATGTGGACAAATAGTGACGGCGACATCAGTTGAAGGTCCTCGCCGTTTCTTTCCCTAAATTGACATTTGCTTACAATCTCGTGTTTGTCATCGGGATGTTGTGACGTAACAGAGGGCCCCCGAGACCCACGCACAAAAATAACATTTGTCTTTTCACTACTTGAACGTAATTATGTCTCCCGTTCTCACGTGAGCTGCATGAATGACTCGATTGGAAAAGTCAACAGAGACACTTTAGCTAATTAATTCTGATGTGATTGACCACCCGGCAATGTGGAGTGTAGGAAGGACGTTTAATTGTTTCATGATTATTAATAATTCACCGCGCTTTTCATCCTAGGGGTTCCCTCCCTATGCTGTGTCACCCGTCCGATTGGATGCGGTGGGAGGCGGACGCGGTTTTGGGCGGTGGTCAGTGGCGGATCTTAGGGGGGGGGGGGGGGGGGGGGGCGGCCCCTTCCTCTGGCCGAAAAAGGAGCTAAATTTATACTTTTTTTAATAAAAAAAGAAGAAGACGGGTCCCTCCCTCTGGCGCAAGGGGGGGGGGGGGGGTTGGGTGCTGATTCAGCGCTAAATATCCACCCGCTTATTCGCCGGCTGGCTTATTCGGCGCTAAATTGTTTCTCACGAATTTTGAAGAAAAACAAATAGTGCTCCTTACCCCCCCCCCCCCCATCTCCCCTCCCCTACCCCCGCTTATTCGCCGGCTGGCTGACTCGCCGCTAAACATTTTCTCACGAATTGGGCCCCCTATGTGGCCCCCTCCCTTGCCACCGGTTGGATCCGCCCCTGTTGATAGTAATATCAGTTCCCTCACCCAGGGGATATTGACTTCTTAATACGCAAAACCGTGCACCAAGGTCAGCCTTCGAACGGCAAAATAGCTACATGAATAATTGACAAATTCCTTTCGTAACTTTTCTAATCTCCCCCTTTTTATCTATATTTTGTGTCCTGTATTCCAATGTCATTTCATACATATTATATAGATTTAGATATAGAATTCTTTTTCAAATTTCTGTCCTTTGAGTTTTTTTAATTAATAATTTTATTTGACTTTAACAACTTTATTGTTATGGATCGAAATATGTGCATCCAATCTCAATGAAAAGCACAAAGGCGCAGGGAAAAGGGACACAAGCATGGGTCGACAAAATCAGAATTACAAATATATACCGAACCCAAAAGCCAGGGACAAATCATCGAGGCACTATGTTTACGAATTCAGAGGTAGATAAGACAAAGTGTTTAGTGTAACATATAATATGCGTCACCTGGAAGATGGTACATGACTGTAAGAAGCAATTACTCTTATCTTGATATTCTTTGTCTCGTAGGAGTTTAATTACAAAAAGAATGCTATGAAATCTAAATATAAAACATACCCGGTCATTTTGTTCGCAATGTATTTGTGGCAATTGATCTGGTAATAGTGAAGGATGGCTGCATTTCCAGATTACAAGACCTTTGGGCGATCTCAGATACCAAAAACCGAATATATTACTTAAAGGCAGTAGAGTTCCAGGCAAATATGGTAATGGTATTAACAGTGTACTTATCAGAACGAAAAGTGACCGCTGACGGTCGATTGCGAAGAGAAAAACGTGTACCTGATCCACTTATGTACTTACATTGAGGACTGGTACTGGCTGATCTATCACGGCTAGATATCTTGAGCAGTGAATATTGGGTTATGTTTTGGGGATTTAGATTTTGTAATGATATAAATGATTTTATAGCAGGAGAAGTAATTATATTACTACAAAAGCATCATTATCTATGATATTTAACGCCGGATCAGGCAATAGTTGTGTAATGTATCCTCGTCAACTAAGGAAAACATTCTGAATTATGAAACTATAAAATAATGCAGCTCCAAGTCAAGAGACTAGATATCTGGTTTTCTTACACTACATACTTTTCTTTGCGCCTCCATCCTTTTCTACTCCAGACGTGAAGCTGTAAGTGTCCTGGCTTCTTATTATGATATACTTATTTGTATGAATATGTTATATAGTTATTGAAGTATGAAAGGATCATAATTATGCTTGCTTATTCTACAATATTAGCATCTCTTTAATGTCCCTTGCCCTAATCAGATATATTTTCCTGTTATCCATCTGCATTATTATTGACTACTAAATAAAATATCTCAAGAACTCGAAGAATGGATTCTAGTAGCTCTCGTTACAAAATATTAATGATAAAAGAAAAATCAATACGAACTTTCTAAAGAAATTCGCACGTTTTCATCAATTTTCATGCATAGTATGCCAATTGATCCCATGTTAGTTTATATGCATGATATGGACAAATCAAGATGAAAAGTCTATTAGTGCTGCATATCAAGGGGGATGTGGCCAAGATGATGCGGCAAAGAAGACTCGCTGAAAGGTGATGGGAACAGTTTCACCACTAACCACTTGGGAACCATACGAGAGCATGAATAAAGACATTCGGGGTCGAAATGAATTAGAGGCTCATAGTACAGAGCGTTAAAACTATTAATATTTAAAAGACGGCGAACGAACTTCAGTCAAACCGCACACACTATGTCTACTCCGCTATCCGCTCTCGCCTTAATTATCCTTTTGTCTACCTATCGGTGTATTACTGGCTGGCTGTCTCTCTGCCTTTCACTCTCAGTTCCTTCTTGATTCTGACTGACTCTTCAAAGATATGCGCTCTTAATCCTGTCGAAGACAAACGCCTCATATGCGTGTGAGTGACTCCGTTTCTTTGTATTTCCAAGGTACCCTATTTTATGCCATTTAACATTCTGTTTTCCACTTGTAATTTTAAGACGCCCATTGGCATGAGGAAGTTTGAGAACAATGTTTCCCAGTCAGCTGTCGCTAATGGCTCAGTCACTCAAACCAGTTCGCGCTCTAGATACGTCTGCTTTATCAACCTGTCTATTGTGGGGGTTATTGTTGGTTATGAAAGACACCGTCATTGAGACCATTCATTAGTGAATTGATTAATGGGACTCTTTAAGTTATCGCCTTTTTTATACCCTTGTCATTCTTAATGCCTACACCTCCTTTAACTATTTGTTGAAACCCTACGGCTCCATATCAACCGAGACCAATTAGATGACGAGAAATTCATGATTATGTGAGCGCAATACACAACACTGAAACTATGTATAATAGAGAAAGGATGATGACGATGCCAATGTTGATGATTCGAACATCTCATGTAGAGCCATATTATTACCTGGAGTAGAAGACATGCTCAGAATAGATATGTATTATGTATGAATACTACTACTAATAATAATATCTAAGATGTATATAGCGCTGGTATACAGATACAGTTTCTTAGCGCTTTACAAACATACGAACTGAAAATTACGGTTAAACTTAAGTGGTTTTTACTGTAACTTTACACCGAATCTTGTCTGATATGCATTTTTTTCATGTTGAAATGTTTTAAACAATACTTTTATTTCAAACATGTATTATTTATATTCAACCAGCTCGTACTCTTCATCAATCATTTGGTTGTCTGACCCATGTCAGCCTGGCACCGATCATCCATGGTCAACACGTCCACTCTACGGCCACTCTGCATCTGAAGAGTCTGATGCAGTTAGAATATCGGTTATTCGAGGTACTCTACTGAGAAAGGAGTGCAAAACTCGCGAAAAGTGTGAAGTATACTAACTACCAGGCGCGGATCCAGGATTTCTTAGGGGGGGGGGGGCCCAAATTTGAAATTATGCGAGGAAAATATTGGTACGTAATGGTGACCAACAGTGACGTAATGCGGGGGGGGGGGGGGGGTCGGTGAAGGGAGGGACGAGCCCCCCCCCCCCCTCCTCCGCGAACGCGGAAGTTTTGACGTTTCATTAAATTATTAGAGAAAAAAGACGATTCGTTGTACCGTTCTCAAAAATAATTCTCGTCTGAATTTATTTTTTCCCCTCCCGCGCAAAGCGCAGAAAATTTTACGATTTATTAAATTATTACGATTCTTTGGAGAGCTCTCGACACTTAATCCACGTCTGAATTCAGGTTCCCCCCTCCCGCGCTTCGCGCGGAAGGTTTTTAAGTTTCCTTTAATCATTAGAGAAAGAAGACGATTCGTTGTACCGTTTTCGACACTAATCCTCGTCTGAAATCAGTTTCCCCCCTTCCGCGTGAAGCGTGGAAGTTTTTACGATTCATTAAATCATTAGAGAAAGAAGACGATTCGTTATACCGTTCTCGAAAATAATCCTCGTCGGAATTTAGTTCCCCCTACATCCCGCGCGAAGCGCGGAAGGTAACATTAAATCATTAAAGATTCGTATTACCGTTCTCGCCTCTGAATCCTCGTCTGAATTCAGGTCCCCCCCCCCCCCATCCCGCGCTTTGCGCGGAAGCTTTGACGTTTCACAAGAAAATGTTACGATCTATTAAATTATTACGATTCTTTGGAGAGCTCTCGACTCTTAATCCTCGTCTGAATTCAGGTTCCCCCCCCCTCTCGCGCGAAGCGCGGAAGCTTTTACGTTTCATTAAATCATTAGAGAAAGAACACGATTCGTTGTACAGTTCTCGACTCTTAATCCTCGTCCGAATTCAGGTCCCCCCCCCTTCCCGCGCGAAGCGCGGAAGCTTTTTAGTTTCATAAGATTATGAGAGAAAGAAGACGATTGGCTGTACAGTTCTCGACTCTTAAACCTCGTCTGAATTCAGTTCCCCCCCTCCCGCGCTAAGCGCGGAAGCTTTTACGTTTCAATAAATCATTCGAAAGAAGACGATTCGTTGTACAGTTCTCGACTCTTAATCCTCGTCCGAATTCAGGTCCCCCCCCCTCCCCTTCCCGCGCGAAGCGCGGAAGCTTTAAAGTTTTATAATGTTATGAGAGAAAGAAGACGATTGGCTGTACAGTTCTCGACTCTTAATCCTCGTCTGAATTCAGGTTCCCCCCTGCCGCGCGAAGCGCTGAAGTTTTTAATTTTCATTAAGTCATTAGAGAAAGAAGACGATTTGTTGTACCGTTCTCGAAAATAATCCTCGTCGGAATTTAGTTTCCCCTCCATCCCGCGCGAAGCTTTTACGTTTCATTAAATCATTAAAGATTCGTATTACCGTTCTCGCCTCTGAATACTCGTCTGAATTCAGGTTCCCCACTCACGCGCTTCGCGCGGAAGCTTTGACGTTTCACAAGATCATGAGAGAAAGAAGACGATTCGCTGTACCGTTCTCTATACTCTTAATCCTTTTTTCAAAGGTGTTCTTTGTTTGCTCCTTTTTCTTTCTACGTCCTCTTCCGATTTGGGGGACCCCCCCCCTCCTGGCTACGCGCCTGCGGTCAGATTAACACATTTTGATACATTGTCCGACCCCGCAAGCTAAGGGGTTTAAGGCAATAAATTGCGGTCAGATAAGCATTCAGGGGCCCGCCTTAGGGCCCCTGGTGGGTCGAGGCGGCTGAGCCGGCCCCGGAAGCTCAGGGGTTTTAGGCGTTTAATTAAGGTCAGATGAGCATTTTTTTGTATACCTTATTATTTTATGACACTGGCAGGTCACTATTTGGCGTGGGTTCCAGGGGGCGGAGCCCCGAAAAATCAGGGGTTTTAGGCATTAAATTACCGTCAGATGAGCATCTAAGGGCCCGTCGTAGGGTCCTAGGTGAAATCCAGGGGCAGAGCCCCCGGGAGCTTAGGGGTTTTAGGCATTTAATCACGGTCAGATGAGCATATTTAGATGCCTCATTAATTTTTAACACTGGCAGTTAACTATTCTTTCTTTCTTGCTCTCATTCTATTTTATTTCTCTTTAATATACTTTTTCAAAAAAAGTGGGGGGGGGGGGGGGGGAGGGAGCTCGAGGCTCCCAATCCCCGCCCCACCTCGGGCCTGACATGTAGGAATCTCAAGAATCATATTTCTTGCCTGGCTGTAAATTTAGTAATTTGTCATTCTCCAACAAAATATTAACAAACGTATTTACTAAAAAGTAAGGAAAAATCTCGGAAATTATGTCATTTCTTTCCCTTTCCTTCCTTCTCTCTTATTTTTTTGATTGGGGGGGGGGGGGGGGGGGGGGGGGGTCAACAGCCTGGGAGGCAAGGCCCTTTAGGCCCCCCGATCTCCTTCTTCCCCCTTTTCTTTTTTTTCTTCTTCTTTCTTTCCCTTCTCTCCTTTTTCCCTTCTTTTCCTTTCTTCTCTCTTTTTTTTTTTTTTTTTTTTTTTTGCGGGGGGGGGGGGGGGGCCAAGGCACGCTCGGCCCCCCCCTGGATCCGCGCCTGCTAACTACCCAGTTTCGCCTCTTTAGGATACATATATGGGAGTGGAGACAAACTATGACAAACCTTGTTTTCTACCAGACAAAGAAAGGATAAACCGGAGAAGTCCAATCGTGACAGGGTTCTTCTTCAAGGAGGGATTACACTTTTCATCGTGCCCTGGAAAAGTGAAACAGGGGTATTTGTCTGTTGGCAATCTTCAATCTTGTTTATCCCTTGCAACCTGAACATTTAAGCATTGCAATAGCCCCATTTAAGACGTCTTGAATACAGAAATTTTTGACGTTATAGGTATTGTTTAACAATGTTAAATCTGAGATGTATGGCCATAAGTGCTATCAGCGTCTGTGACATGGTTGAAGCCCTGAAAAAATTGCGCTTCAAAATGATCATGAAGTGCCTCATAAAACTAAACATCGTTTGCTCATCCATCGTGGTTTGACTACCTCTACTGCAGGTATGCTTTTTGAGAGTCTAAATTAAAATGCCGGTCACAGAGACTCATATCTGTAGAATATTCCAACATCAGGGGGAACAACATCGAATACCACTTACCCTCAACTCAACAAACCAAAAGCAAATAACCTAACGTTTCACGTCGGTTTCATTACCAACGTGAACAGGTTAGAAAGATAATCCTTCAAGGAGAACTCATTGGAGATTAATATGGTATAAGATCCAAATTTACACTTTTTGTGGTTTGACTCTGGATGACTGGGGTGAACCTTAAAGTGTTTCCACCAATTCTATAATTTGATGACGAAGAAAATTCAATTTGAATCATTCGACTAACTTAATGGTTGGAGGCTTCATGCAACTCTCAGGATGATCTTTTCGAGGCCGATTACCTGGACCAACATCCTCTATCCGCAAATAGGATTACTTGTTAAAACACATTTAGTTCGATCTCCCAAAGGCGAGACCATCACATTACGATATAAGTCACATCATGACGCTTAGGTATTTTATCAATTTCTAAGTCTTTGGAGACTTTGTGGTGTAACCTCGCTCAATCAACATATTCCGTAAAATGTTAATGTTTTGGATGAAAAGAAAAAAAAAATCATTTAAGGATTTAAGATAAAACCATTGCCCACGACAAACATTCCTCGCATGGTGTAGAAAACCCAACTGATTTGTTTTTTTCCAAGAAGGTATTAAATAGAATCACTGCCGCAACCCATTGGAACTCTTAAAATCCTAAAGAATTGATACCTGATATAATGCCAAGTGTATCAGCATTTAGTTTCCCAGCCCAAAATTCTACCCGACGGCGTGAAGTTCAATATTCATGACTTGGAGGCATGCATTCCCACGGTTCCGTCTTTTACTAATCTTCTTTCAAGTAATACCGTCCCTTTCATGACGATTCGCAACCAATCGAGCCCAGTCTCGACGGACTCAATGATTGACACTACCTATATTGCGCAAATAAGATTGCTCTGGACTCTAGAAGTCGGAAAGAACTAAGCAAAACAAGATGATATTCTACATGTACATGGATATACTGAACGATTCGTCATTATTGGACGGGATCATCATGATTAAAAACTCCGGTATGGTAAAGCCACATAAGGGGGAAAGACATTTGGGAATGGACCCAGTTCAAATATAATTTCTTTTCATGTTGCTACACTGCCTATATGACAATTATAATGAACAAATTCATCTGATAGTACACAAAACAATGATGTATGCACAATGAAACAATGAAAGTTACGTGTGATATAAACAATTCAATTCAGTCGATACAATTTTGTGTATTATATCTTATCTTGTATTCTCATTGAAGATTTTGTAATGATTAAACACCTATGTATAACATTGCATTAATATTGAAACTAAAGCTAAAAATATTGCAATACTACTTCTTCTTCTTCTTCTTACCTGAGAATAATTGCAAACGGACTGAAACCCACAAGCGCACCCTCGAGCACACCATGGGATGTAGCTCCTACCTCACACGTTCTGATGCTCGTCTATATCTTAGTATGGAATTGTATTTTAACAGGACGCTAGTACAGTATATTAAAAAAAAGGTGTAATGAACAAATTCAAAATGACAATTGCAATATAGATATATGTAGGTGAACCAGTCAGAGTCTACACGTAGTCATGGAAATAATAGGAAGGTTCTGCTCATAAATTCCAAGTAGGCTTGAAACATGTACAGATTAGGGACTAAGTTAAAATCAGTGTTATGCTATAAGATTTGTATTTAAGTACAGGTACTGATTGTTATCTTATATCTTACTTAAATTTTACCCAAAGTGTTTAACAATAGCACTGGCTTATATCAAAAAACTAAAATCCATTAAACAGTCAGTTAAACTTCGCCTATGAAAAACATACAAAAACTGTTGATCAGTAAATACCCATATCTTAGTATTTAGAACTCCGGCAATCATCGACCTACTCTGTTGCACAATAGAAGCACCTGGCCTCTAACACGTTTAGTACCATGAAGGTTAAGAGTGTTACTTCCGTACTCGGGTCCATGTTTGTAACTGAGAGAATTAACCTGCCAATGTTAAATATGAACTGCTTTATTATTCAATCCAAGCGATGCAAAATATATGCATAATTTTAAAATAAATCATACACTACATTAGCCACTGGGGTGAAATCTATGGTAGATATGAAAGGGTAAAACCTTCAAAAACATAAATAAATTAAAAATGATAAGTAAAGAAAAAAGGAATAATGGAAAGGAATAATGAAACGGATAGAACGGGAGAACAAGATAAGTAATTATATATACACCTTTAAATGTTCCCTTTACTCTGAATATTGAAGCAATTGCAATGGCCCCATTCAACACGTGTGAAATCTAGAATTTTGTTACGTTAAATTATTTGTTCCATATTTATTGACAGAGAGAGAGAGAGAGAGATATGGGGGGGGGGGCTAGGCGTTTATAAGATATTGTGGAGAGAGAGAGAGAGAGCTCAGGAGACCCATATGAAAATTATATGAAGAAAGAGCTAAAAGGATATGGAAGTATCTGTCAAGATCAAATGTGTACTAAAATTAAATCAACAATGGATAGAAATCGAGAAATAAAAGGAAAATGAGGATATATGTTTCTTGAGCAATAGCACACAAATGGGGGAACATGGGGGAGAAACATTTCAAGCGAAGGGGGGAAAGTGTGAGAGAAAACAAAAGAAAGAAGGAATTGGAGGTATCAAGATTGTATACACAGTTTCCTATCCTGATAGTACAACAAACTGTCCAGAGTGCATCAAGTCGGTTTGCCTCTCTCTCTCTCTCACGAGGTTTTCCCGAGGCAATTGGCTTATTTTCAAGTGGATCTGTGGGCAACATTTGAGAAGACGGTGGTTTCAAGAGAAACGTAAAGTTTCATTAAATTCAGTGTCAAGAACCTCTGTTTGTTGCAGAACTTCTAACTTGTGATGGGAAATCTTTGGAAAGCCTAACCCAAAACACACGACTGTTCAAACTCTAACACGTCAAAGCGGCCTTGCATTTAGGTAAAATTGTTATTTCCCCATCGTAGAGATCCTCTAATTTTACACAGTGTTCTAAGAATGTTCCTCATGAATAAAAACAATTTCGTATCCATTACGGAAATGATATTCACTCACAACTCCCTCGTCATAAAAGTCACTTTTGATGGAAAGAGAAGTGAAAATTTATTCAAATTATCCCATATTCTATTAAGATTTAGGAAACGGAGCACCGACCTTCTTCAAACATCATCCACACACCATACACAAAGTAAAAGTCAACAATGAATTGAAATTACAAGTTTGATGGGCGGATAAATTGTCGAGCAAACCGTATAATGACGAGTGCAATGACGTTTTGCGCTTTTTTCATTCGTAGGTATTGAAATGACGAGTTCCAGTATATCTGGTTGCGTAAAGTAAATCTTAAAGCACAAGTTGTTTGCTGGTAACGGCACGTAACACACTTGAAAAGCAACGCATATCAAACAAACTTTACTTAAAATAGGTATTTCATTCATTAATGAGAGAGGGATCAATTTGAAAATCGTCGGCTATCGAAGAGAAAACTTAAAGGTACATTCCTTTTTACATGTTGATGCACACGAAAGGGCAGTAGCCGTAAATGTATCAAAATTCTTTTTTGATCATGCACTACTGTCTTATTTTATTTCATTTTGATGTACGTATTTGTTTACATGGTTTACGTCTCCTCAACCTTTTTTTCCCGTTCTCTCCTTCCCCTGGCATGTCTGATATATCATTTTTTCCTCATCCAAATAAAGGTAAACTGATTATGGAATTACAAGGGAATGAATGAAAAGAAACACTACGTTCTCAGACCCATACACGGTAAAAAACCAGTGTGTCACACCAGAATAGATTGTCGTAAATGCAACGTGTTTGTAAAGCAACCACTGCCATCTATTCACTTTGTGGTTAGGTAGACAAGTAAGCATTATTAAGGCATTGACAGTTAACTTAATTAGCTCCTATCACGTGGGTTCTATGAACCCTCCTTTCTATGTGATATGTATTATCACTTCGATTGCTTTCTTCGCCTCTCTTGCACGGTCGCATTTTGCCACACTCGTAATTTTGCAGAAAGAATAGGCATCAATTGAGGGAAACAGTAGTGTAACACAACGGTTTTGAAAAATTACCCAATTCCAGCCTCAATAAGCTCTATAAATTTTTTTCTTCACAACAGTATAGATTAATTTTGCACTTAACACGGTACAATATTCTTGATGAGTACAATGTGTAATAAGGACATTAGTTGAGTGGAATATAAAACAGTTTTTTTTTTTTTAACAGGACAATTCTTCATATCTAATCTCAATTTTTTGTTTCTCGTTAATTATGGTGATTTTTTCTGGGAGTCTGCTTTATAATCATGAACAATGCAATTATGTAATCTGTGTATGTATCAGTCTTTGTACTGTTTTAAAGGAATCTTTTCTCAACAGACCGTGAAGTGAATGAATATTTGGAGGGGAAAAAATCGATGAAACGTTTTCCTCTAGACCTATAGCTGATTTCCTGTAGGATTGATAAACAAAATGGAAATGTACCATTCCTCGAATGTTTGCAATCAATCAATTATTCTTAGCTTCGCCCCATTACCCCATACGACGTCAAATTACAGATAGACCTATATCAATATCGTAAACAGCGTAACGGAAACGTTTCCAAATGCACACCCTTCTATCTCTCTCTTTCTCTTCCTGTCCCGATATATCTTCCTTTATCGAATATCATACACAACAGCTAGAAGGGGTCACTTCAATTAACCTGCTATGTACATACATTTACACTCGGGGAAAGCATCTATGCGTCTTCGACAAATTTGTTTAATCCAAAATAAATCGGATTTCACTGAGTACCGAATATGAATAAGCATTGCTAGGCTACGGCATAACGCGGACTCGTGGCTCAAAGGGGAAGGGAAAGGAAGAGGGAATCATCTCTAGCACTCAAATAATCTTTCACCGTATTTACTTTGGTGATAATATGAAATGACCAGATTCAATGTGATATTTTTCACAAACTCATGTGTCAAATCATTTATAGATTCAAAATAAACCTGAAAAAGGCTGATAAGAGGAAAGTGAGGATTGTAAATTCTCAGACTATCATGTGGTATATGGTAACACAAGTTGATTTATGACTTCAGTGGTAGTTCTTCAACACGCTTATAATATTAGTGCAGCAACAATACCATAGGCCTCGAGTAAAGAAGGGGGTGGGGGAGGGGGGGGGGAGAAATCCCTCAGGATACGACCCCATCCATACCCATCAAGTAGCGGGGTTGGAATTTTGACACGTCTTTTTGCAATGGTCGAGTTAAATATAGCGTAATCCGCCTCATAACGAAATGAATAGTTTCCGCATTGCTGGGCGAGTCAATATTATCCGGTATACATCGAGCAGCCTCGTAATTGTAAGTGGTTTTGTACCATGATCTGCCTCTTGCTGCTAGTGAATGTGGTTTGAGACAGTATATGATGTTAGCTGTTTATGGAGTAATAAGTAATAAGCTGGCTGGACATGAACGAGCAAGGTGGAAATAATTACCTGGGATAAGTAATTTTTCATGAATATTTATGGATGTATCTCACTCTGTGGTGTGAAACTTTGTTTCTAATCAATGAGATGAGGAAAACGTGCTCTTTTGAGGCGAGGAGGATTGTACTGCCCTGTTAGATCACATCCCCATCCCATGAAGGGGGCCCTTCCTCTTCCTTACGATTCCACCCATTATACATCAGCATCAAATTCTAACAAAGTATGAAAAATGTTACCTTATATAAATGTACAACTGTATGTATGGATATTTATATCGAATTTACTGCTATATGTTTGCTGTCATATCTTTGGTACATATGTAATTACCATTTTATCTTAATTTTGAGTGCAGTCAGCTGCAACCTCCGTGCCTGAGTCATCCCCACTCTGTACATTTCTTTAACCGGTTATGTTGTCATCCTGTCCCTTCGTGAAACAAGTTCGACTCTCGTTCTATCTACTGGCCCCGTCTGTTTGTTATATATTTTTTAAATTTTAGTCACTCCTACTTGCTTTTGTTAATAACGCCTACATGTTTTAGCTTTATCAAACATTAAAGTGAATCTTAACATCGGAGTTATGCCCACATAAATAAAAAAATAAAAAAATGTTATGCCTTTAAAATGAAGACGTTATTGATTTAATAATGCTTGGCGTAATTACGAAGTCTGCATGACTTCAAAAGTAATTTGCCTATAACGTGTAATTGGGGTAGGATCGCCTCCTGCATCATGCCCGCCAGCCAATCCTCACAATAGCGTTTATTGAAATGAGATTAAAAGAGAGGAACATACCGTTCATTGGCCTAATCGGACAACATCACAAATGTCAGTCCTACATTTGATCAAACACATCTCAGTTCAAATCCCATAACGCGATTTTTGTACAGGGATTTCAGAAATAAGTAGGTCACATTATAAAGAACAGAACGAGGAGCGCCGAGGGGTATGTGGGACGCTTATCAGCTTGGGCCTCGCACTCCGAAGACAAATAAGGTGGAATGCAGTAACCAGGCAATGAATTAAGTACACCACGACCTATAGACCTGGATAAAGGAAGAAATTAATTTCAATAATTCTGATTGAACCATGCGACATCAGGCAATTTGAAGATAATGCTCCTCTTTTTCATGGCCGAAAACTGATTTAAGCGGGCTGAACACATGCAGGGTATTGTACGCGGGTTGACAATTGAAATCTGCGAATTAGAATGCAAGGAAGGTTTTTTCATATCGAATAGATGATGTTCGTGGAAGGTTAACAAAACATGTTTTGATAAATAATGTGGTTAGCATAGTTACTATAAAGGAAAAACAACAGCAGCACATGGAAACAGTTTTGATGTATGGATATGCTATCAAATAAACTTATATAGATTCTTGAGAAAGCATTTGACGATTTACGAGAAGAGGGGCAAAATTTAATGTTAAAGAGAGGCAAATTAAACTGTGTAAACTTCTAAAGACAGTATTCTTGATGCAATACTCGGGAGAGTAACCGAAATAACTATATATATTCATTGTACTTGGTATTTAGCTTCCAATAAAATGTTGATGTTCATTAAATAAAACAAATACAAATTGATCAACTGAGCCATCAATGTTTTTAAATTTGACAGATTTTATAAAGCAATTTTTTAAATGTTGAGAAATTTGTTCAAGGGATATGTAGTTTCTTAAAATTCTTGAGAAAATAATTGCTTTACACCCTATGAAAGATTGATCGTTATCCGTTTATTTAAACTACAACTTCCAAATTTTAAATACAACCTTTAAGGGCCCCTAAAATAAAAATAAAAACATTTTGAGGCCGACTGTGTGGATAAATAAATATTCTTCATTATCGTCGCCGGGATCACCCATTCCCTCGAACCTGGTAAATTTTGAACAAAATTCCTCCTAAAAAATCATACTGCCGTTAGGAAAAAGCGAGAAACAATTGGTAAAAAAGAAAACAAAATGACAGGTACATAAATATATATATATATATTAATATATATATATATATATATATATATATATATATATATAAACAGAGAGAGAGAGCGAGAGCGAGAGAGAGAGAGAAAGAAATAGAGAGAGTGAGAGAGAAAAAGTGTGTGTGATCGAGAGGGGTAAGCCCACCGAGGGTGTGTGTGCGCGTGCAACTTCTGTCGTTGTGTGTGTGTGTTTTTGTGTATGTGTATATCATCGTTCATCTAAAGGGAAACGTCATAATCAATAAGCTCGATTATTTATCCTTGAAAATTAACGATTTGTGTACACTACAATTTAGGACAATTAAAACGACATTTTACCTATCGTAAATTCTCCCTCAAAAGATATTTTTGTGCTACTTAGAGAGATGAAGGTCATGGATCACAAAAAGGAGACAAATAGCAAATGTAATTCTATGTTAACATTGTCAATATTTTTCAAAACACATTAAGAGCGAACAAAGAAACAAACACTACAGAACTTGTTGACAGTAACCTGCAAAAATAGAATTTTAGAGGCTAATCTTTCAAATTATCTTGTAACTTAGAACAAATTATAGCAACTGTGACGTAAACCCTGTTAAACGAATGTGGATAATTTGATGATATCAAAGACTGTATCTGCACCCCCCCCCCCCCCAATCGCTCATCTTTTGTTCAAACAAATTCTGTTCAGTTTTAAAGGGAAACGTTTCTATATGAACACGTGTTTTTAAATTTAAAAAACAAATAGTTTTGGGATTAGTTAAGATAATTGTAGGATAAAATATTAATTTCCCTCATTTTATTCTGAATATATATTGATAAAATTGTGCTTTAATATAAAATATATATATAGATAGATTCGTGTATATTTCAGGCTTTTTTTAAGAGTGCAGGATGTAAAATCACAATTTTAAATCCACAATAATAAAGGCCAAAAGATTTCTAAGAACATTTTTTTTCATTTAAAGCAACAGTTTGTAAGTAAATGGTGTTAAGAACATTATTGGTTACAAATACCAAATACTTAATCTATTTTTATTCCACAGTCGTACTTTTTGTTGGCGTCTCAGTTGCATTCGTCTATGCATCATTCTAAAATCTATTACTCTGGGCACGATAGTCACCGATGTTTATTGAATTGGAAATTACGCTTACGTCACAAAATGACAAACTCCGAGTTTCTCGGGCGACTCAACATGAACGCAAGATACATAATCGATCCCTAGGACTGAGAACCGTTTTCTTTCTTCTGCATGAATTAAGATGTCATTCTCATGAATGAGTCAATTATGATCCACAGTCGTTACTGATACATCTCCAGGCAAGCCCAGAAGTGCTATGAAAACCAGACGAAGATTTCAACCCTCCCCCCCCCCCCCCCGTCACGACTTTCAGAGGACGCATCCGAACCCCCCGATTCCTAATCTTTATATTTGGACGCCCTAACAATCTGTTGAGGATCGACTTACGCATGGAAAGATACTATTTAAAGTAAAAGGTGACGTTCTAAATTCGATTGATGAAGCATTGATCCTGGATGTGAAAGCGGCTACACCGTAAGGGTGCAACAGTATATGTGCACTCACATAGGGCTGGGGCATAGCCTACTGTTGCTCAGCAAATGCATCACCCTCTCAATTCAGCGAGGATTTTTTTTCTTATGAGAAGAGACCAGAAAATGCAATGATGGGAAATGATGGAGCATAGGCCTTTAGATTAATTGAATATCTCCGAATGCGTATCCAAAACGCTGACGATATCAATAAGAAATACGATTTACTATATTGATCTTAGTTACTCCGTGTGAGTGCGCTTGGGTGCGGTATAAAGGGACTGTGGTTGGGCGTTCATGTTTGTATGTGTGAGTATGTGGGGGAATATATGGGCGTGCGTGGGTGTGTGCGCGCGAGGGTGAGCGTGTGTGGGGCTGATGGTGGTTGGCTGGTCGAAAATTTACTCATTAATTCCTACTATCGACAAAGTAGGTATTTTAATAAACAATTTATTGCACTCAATACCTTTCACCGTATATAATAACGGTCTAGTATTTCAATGAAATTCAAATATTGGAATTTTACTTGCATTCCGTCACACACAGTTTAATACGTTTTCTACATGATATGTTTGAATTACCAGGGTAGCCTCTTACAGCTCTTCATGAGGGTCCTGGAATCATTTTAAAACCTTGGCTTAGCCTGACTGCCATGATACAGCGCTCAAACATTCAGGGAATCTTTTCCTACTGGGAGCCCATTCACCTCACCCGCGTGGAGAGTTAATGAATTCAGTAAAAAGGATAAAATTAATGTGGAAATTGTTCTAACTTAATCTTATCAAATCAACTTGAGACCAAACTTAAACTAAGCGTCCGGTGTAAATTTTAGTAGAATAGTAGCTCTTGATCGTAACTTGGATTATAATGTGATGAGGTAACGTAATCCAGACATTGCTTTCTCCTTGAAGACACCAACAGTCATAACTATCACAGATGTAAAATGTCAAAGAAACTATGTCAATTACCACATGAGTTGTTCAACATACACGTTCATACTATAGTACTTGGCCTCCGATAAAATAATAAGTCGCTCTGCGCTTAAAGGGTGTACCATAAGTCGATAGTAGCCACCACAGATTAAGTGACAAGCCCTATCTTTTATCAGGCCCGCGGTACATCAGAGACAGGGAGTGAATCAAGAGATGTTGTTGCATGTTCAAGGGACAGAGCCTCCTCTGTCCAGGGATCTCCAGGCTCTGTCCGTCTTTGAGGGTCATCTTATTTTACAGAAAACAAGTCGGTATTTTTTGTAATTATATCTCTTTGTTTTCCTCAACTTTCCCACAAGTTTATAGCCTGCGGTTTAACACTTGTTCGCGTGTTGTATTCAGTGATATCTGAAGCTTAACATCCGATATCCGTATCATATTCGCTTCTGATCGATCCATGGCGTACGGGTATTATGTCGATAATCACTGATGTCAGAAAACTCATGATATTAATTAAATTTTGTCTTTCCTATGTTTATTTACCCTTCACTTTTTTAATATTTTATTAGGAATGCTAATTTAGGATTTTCAACTGAAAGAACTAGGCGAAAGAGGACCGTTTGCACAGGCTTAGGTTGTCATAAAAATCTATAAGTCAAGAAGAAAGCATAAAGAACCCCCCAAACACATGCACACCCTAACACACATCTACATACATACATACATACAAATACCTACATATATATATATATATATATATATATATATATATATATTGATATAAATGTGTGTGTAATAACCTCGAAATATCAACATTAAAGTGTCAAAAATATGACGAAGTATCAACAGACAAAGAAAGGGAAAGGAGAAAATAGACAGAGAGAGAGAGGGGAAAATTGGTGATTAGGGTTGTAGATAATTTGACAAAAGTGGTACTCCGGCGGAGGTAAGTTACTTTTCACTCGCAAGCGACACTAACACGTTCCTCCTTGTCTCCTTTCTCTCTATGACATAGACATCTTCTTTTTCAATCGACACAAAATATCCTTGGGGGTTCGACTCAAGAATGAGGGGTAATTGACCCCTTGGGTGCAGTCCATCTTCATAACCTGGCTTACATATCTCATTTCTTCGCAATACGAAGAAAAAGACATGTCGTATGAATATTGACTAGCCGGTGTTAACATGTGCTGCCATTGACCTAGTAATAATTTATATTGGCATGTCAATAGTGCATTAATTGGGTAGCTTTTTCGGGATGCATGGCACATTACCCCTATGCATCAATTTTCATTTCTTATTGGGAATATATTATGGTATATTGACTAATTAAATCGTGCTGAGGATGTAGCCAGACTTTCTAGGTTAATTTCTCACGAACTGCACATAAATATTACAGAGCAATATCAACATGGTCGTAAACTCTTTTAAGAAATAAGCTTCAGGTCAACTACCCCTTTAGTATTGTCTATCGTGCTAACATAGGTGACGCACAAGCCTTCGTAACTTTCCTTAGGTTGATATTTGAAAATCTTCGTGATAATGTTTGTCGTTTGAGACGTGCATTGCCCTCAACAACACTGAACAAAATCAATGAATATGCTAATTCTACACGTAGAAGTTGGCTAAGCACAAAACTACATTAAATATTAATCGCCTTTCGTCTTCGCAATCTTTACATCCCCATTCACCCCATAAACTAAAAAGTAAAAAAGAAATTAGCGAATGGCGAGCAAGACATATCCTTACCGTCAAGACTCGTGTTGTCTGAAACCTATTAACCCATTATTAAGAGCTCGATTTCGAGATCATCATCGACCGACAAAGCTGTTCAATGATTACGTTTCGGAGTCATTAAACAGCGATGGAGACTTTGGTTATTGGCGTTTGTTGTGAATAATTGACGAGGCTAGTTCTTGTGGAATGAAATGTAAATTTACTAACATGCAGATGGAGATAAAAGGGTAGAGGAGAGGGGAGAGAGTCAGGGGAGGGGAGGGGGAAAGGCAGGGAGAGAGACAGAGAGAGATAGAGAGAGGGGAAGGAGAGAGGGTGTGTGTTGTGCTCGTATGCGCGTGTTAGTGCGTGTATGTGCGTGTGTGTGTTGGAGAATCAAAAGAGGAATATGGAAGAATGCCAAAATTACCATCGTATGTAGAATATTGTATGATCTGATTAATAATGATTTTTCGAATCGTAATACAAAGGCGGGGGGGGGGGAGGGGAGAGAGAGAGAGAGAGAGAGAGAGAGAGACGGTGCCAGAGTGAGAAGGGTGCAGAAGAAAGGATACATTATCAACTTATGGGCTAGGATGCCAGGTTATGTACTAAAGTTAATAGCAACGCAAGGTCCCTTATGTCATCGCGTTATGAATTTTATAGAAAATAAGATTAAGATAAAACTCCGACGGATCTGGATTCGCATGTGTGCTAGGCGTTCAACATTGAATGTACCAAATTTTTATTTTTATTACATAAATTACTTTTAAAATGGTTCTTTAACTTTACCTTCTAATTTTCTTCATATATATTATAATCAAAGAACCACGAAACACGTTAGTGAGTTTTCATTAATACGAGTGAGGAGAAGGAATAATGCCTTCATGAGGCACGATGGTTGTAACTATAGTGGAGCAGTGGTCTCGAACCGGTAAGACCCAGATTCGAAACCAGCGCATTGCACTAGTACCGTTGGATTACACATTAATCGTAATTAAGCCGGGCTATGATCCATGACTCAATCAATAAGAAAAAAAGATGAAGTATTTCTACGTCTTTTCTCACGTCTAGAATACACTCCTTTGTATTCGTTGTTTCTTTTTCCAACCATGACTCCTCTTTAAGGTCCGATCCCCTAAACGCTCTGACTTAATAATGGAGTTTACAAATACAATCTGCGCATGGGCAGATAAAGGTCATTTGTACCAAAAAGGTAAAACCCACAGAGATTAATATTGGATATGCGCTCATGAAAGTTATGTAACATTATTCATTTATGCACCAACGGTCCATTCTATGATACGCAGGTGGAAGTATTCTTTTCAAGAGGGCAAACAAAAGGTGTTCATGACGCACATCTAGGACTTTGGCAGTTATTATTCTAATATGCTCAAATTGGAACTTCTCCATGTGTAAAAAATCTGTGGATATTTGAGGTCATTTGTACCATGTGCTATCTGTAAACTCCCTTATATGCTCCCTCATTCTCTCTCTCTCTCCCTCTCTCTATTCCTCTCTCTCTCTCCCTCTCTCTATTCCTCTCTCTCTCTCTCTCTCTCTCTCTTTGTCTCTCGCTTTTTCTCTCTTTCTCTATCTCTCTCTTTTCTCGAACTATATCCATTCTTATGCAAGTTTTACATTCAAACCTCATACTAGTCATTTGTGTTGTAGTGCAGCATTTCCCTCTCATGAAAACCAATTTGTTTCCTAGACATAATAATTATTAAAATGCCATTAAGAAAGTAATTAATTAAAGGGGCATTCAAGCACCACATCGTATACACCATTATGTAAGTCGTTAGTCATTATTGGTCGGTTTTTAAAACTTTAGTACCCTCACAATAAAATATCTCATAATTGGTGAGATCAAACGATTACGGTATGTTATCGAAACTCTCTTGGGACAGCCGTATTTATCCTTGCCTTTAATAGTGACACATCGCATTGAGACTAAATCAACTTTCAAAGTAATTGAAAATGTAAAGAACTTATCCAGCATAGTAAACGCCTGGATACCTTAGTATTGGATGGGATAATTAAAAAAAAACTGTCCACCTTTCTGAAGAAACCGCGTTTCACATTAATTGTTCACGCTTTGAGGTTCAATCATAAGTGCACTCATTATCAGAAGTCAGTTTTTAGCAAAGGTTGGTATACTTGGGCATACATCAATGGAATTTCTGGCTTTTTAGAGTGCATCATCTCCACAAGTTGCACTAATAATCAGTAAGAAGACGAGGAACTCAATTTTGATGAAAAGTATCTTTTGGTTGAAGTTCGAATCGAAAAGTTAATAGTAATTTGATTATATAAAGGATTCAACAGAGAGATATGGCCAATGACACTGTCAATAACATACAACACCATTCTGATAAAGATATCATTGATGATAAATAGAATTTTTCCAAGAAAATGTTAGTTGTCATTCAGTTTTCGTCCAAACATCATTCACTCCTTCTTTTTTGTCTCCCCTTTTCTCCCCCTCCCCCTTCATTCTTCTCAACATCCATATCTCTGTATATCTCTCTCTCCCTTTCTCTTTTCCATTTCCGCCGTCTCTCCCGTCATATTATATTCCACGCTCACAAACACAAACACATGCAACAGCATACTATCCCACCCGCCCACCTACCCACACACGCACAAACATATCGAAGGTCGTACAACACTTTTTTTTATACCTGCCTAAAATATTAACAAATTGTAAGTGATATCAAAGCGACGGCTTTTGATTAAATGAATTATGCAAAATGAGTTAAAGGCATCACAACACCTACAGAAAGACGAAGGTTGATAAATATCGGTAAAACAGAAGTAGATTATCCCCTGATGCCCAATGATGATAATGGATATTGAGGGCCATGCCTGACCGAACAAACCCGTACTGCAATTGTCTCTCGGAACAAACACAATTTTCCGGAAAGCTTTGAATTGCTTTCCAGTCATTTTCATTTGCATTATTGTGAATTAAACGAAAAAATTATTCATTTTATTAAATATTTGAGAGGAAAAAAAAGCTGGAAAAAAGTGTGGGGAAATGATTGTGGTGAGTGTCAATCGATCGAAATACATATAAAGAGAAAGATGACGCGGAGTGAGACAGGAAAAAGGAGGTAAAGAGAGAGAGGGAGAGGTAGGGGGTAGAAAGAGGGGGAGGGAGATATGGAAACGAATGGATACGTAGGGAGAGAGAGAGAGAGAGAGATAGAGAAAGAGAGAGGGTATGAGGAGGAAATAGAGAGAGGGAGGTTGTGAGAGGGAGAGAGAGAGAGAGGGGGGGGGTGGAGAAAGAACGGATAGGTATAAGTAAAGAGATGGAGAGAGAGTATAAGGAAAGAAGAGATAGATAGAGAGAGAGAGAGAGAGAGAGAGAGAGAGAGGGGGGGGGGGGGGAGATTGGTAGTCATGTTAGAAAGTGAGTACGGGTGACATGGAGTGTGAGAGTGACATACGTCCAGAGAGAGAAAAAAATGCAAAAGGGAAATATTTAAAACGTCACTTTCCTATTTATTTCGCGCGTTCTGACTTGGTAGAGGTATTGTACAAAAGAACTTAAAAAGGTAATCTAGATCACAACCACGGATGCATGTCGTTGATATTTAGTGACTAGTTTATGACTACTCGACCTCATGAAAAGGAAGCCGCCTTCATTTAAGGTACTGTCTAGTTTAGAATACATTATACAAAAGGTAGTCAAGACGTTATGGAAATTTAGATTTTACAGGTGTTGAATATATATATTATATCTTCAAATTACTCCGGTTTTATGTTTATACTTATGATTTCGAGACTTGTTCGTAAAGCGTTCAAAACAGAATTTGCATTTTAGTTGTTAATGTTGGTAGCTCTCCCTGTTTGCCCTTTTATTCTAAACAAAAAAAAAAAAAAAATACATTTTTTCCTTCAAAACTAGGATATTTAAAAGTGAATGTAACAACAATCCAACTACTTGCAAGACATTGGGTGAAATGTTCAAAAGTACGTATATAAATGAGCTATTTAATAACTGAAATATTATAACACCCACAACAAAAAGTGAGTCACCCTTACTCAAATTGATGAGTCACTGGTTTGTCCGTACAGCGACACACTTGAAGGATCAGGTGAGTCACTATGACTCGATACAAATGAGTCTTAAAGACTCACTTGAAGTGAGTCTTAGATAAATAAGACTCATTTGTATCGAGTCATAGTGACTCACATGATCCTTCAAGTGTTTCGCTGTACGGACAAACCAGTGACTCATCAATTTGAGTAAGGGTGACTCACTTTTTGTTGTGGGTGCATCATGACATAGACCCCTCTACTCCCTAGGCCTATCACACACATACCATACCATGCCAGAGTCACTGTCCACATTTGCAATGGAAAATATATCCTAAAATATCACATTTTAGCGATGTAATCGGTGGTCCCGCTACCCGAATCTGAAAAATCTACTTTGTACGCACTAAATTAATCCTTAACTTGAGATTTATTTGTCACCCATACTGTCACGAAACAATCTTGAATTAATTCGTTTTACATCAAATAACAAGGATCTAGGAGTTTCGTTGTATAAAACAATGATGCAAGATCATGCATGTTTTCATTCGACATGGCTTCGTGCGATACAGTAGAATCTATAGTTAAGTTACACACAGCCTCATCAACTCGAGTGCGGATATCGTAAAATGAACGCATGCATCATTTGTATAATAATCAGAAGATTCAGCCCACGAATCCAGTCATAAAAATCATCGTTTAAAACCATATGAGTAATTATGCGTACCAATTTTTCACTAGCTGCAGTCAAAACTCTTCTGAATCCAAGATATAAGATGGCGACGTCGCGTCGTCGATCGGGAATTCAAATATGGCTCGAGAATGCGCATTTTGGATGACGTCACGAAAGCATGCGCGCGCATGCATACAGCCTCACTTTCAAGTTGACTCACTTTTTTCTTCTAAAATGCTCTTATGTCGATCTTGACTCATTTTTTCGACCATGTGAGTCAGTCGAAGCATTTTGCAAATGCGTCAGCTCATGATTGACACACTGGTGAAATATAAATGAGTCAATAGAGACTCATTGGTTGTTACTAATGAGTCAATTTACACCTGACTCACGAAAATTATGCTTAAATGTGTCAAATGACTCACTTTTTGTTGTGGGTGAAGTGTTCAAATTCATAGCGGGTGCTCAACCAAGCTGGATATGAAACTATCAACTCGAGATATCTCGTTCTCTCCAATGCGAGCTGGAACAAATATCCCAACGTAGATGATTATTATTAATCACATTCTTGACACTGCTCTTTCATGGAATTTTTCTCTCTAAAATGGTATGCTTCCGTGCGAGAAGTAGAAATTTGAGAACTAAAATCACCACGTACAAGCGATGGGTTTGACGTCACTACCCCCTTCTTCTCAAGGTCAAGTGTTATCTTAATTATCAGAAAATCCTGATCATCAACAAACCAGCCGTCATTACATAATTTTACCTGAGCTATCTATTCTGGGAAAGCAGTGAACTATATTTATCCTATTTCTAAAAGAGTGTAAAGTTAGAATTTGCGTAAGTGTAACAATTGACAATGTCTGAAAGCTTCTGTTGTAGAAACGTGCATCTCTTTATTTTATGTGCTACACAGGCATATATCTCTTGCTATGAAGTCAAATTAATATCGCACAGCAAATTCAGTCCAAGTATACTTGCGACAGTGGTCTTCATCATCTTTACGACGAGAAAATGGAATAAAAACTGTGTATCCAAACGGGATGAAGGCAATTGTCTTGAAGTAAAAATAATGCAAATTCGAGACTCGTGAAACCATATACACATACAAGGATGTGGTGACCTTGGTATTAATCCGCTTTCTATCAAGATAAATAGTATTTGGTTTGTTAAGGTAAAAATGACCAGAATGCCCCTTCAAATTCCCCCAAAAATTGACTCAGCATCTTTTCGATGGGAGAAGAGAGAGAAAGCGAGAATAACGTTAAGTAACATCTGTGTAAAATATAACATTTGCTGAAAGGAAAGTCATTTCTTCTGACTGCTTGATTTTAAAGTTCAAAATCTATAATCATAATGAGTAACCAGTCGTTCTATTCAAGGGCCTAATAATATCTTTGTTCTCGCTATTATGCAGGCATTTAGACTGTGGGGGATTATTCAAATATTTTAAACATTACAAAACCAGAACGCATGAATACCTTGATCCAGTTTGTGGATTTTTTAATGTATTGATTGAAATTTTGTTTATCACTCTTTTGCTTTGAAGATTTCTTACGAAGAGGAGATCATACGTAGCTATAATAACACGATACAATGCTGCGAATTGTTTGGAGTCAGAGAAAAGAGAGCGTCATTAATTCGGTACTAAATATAGTTCAAGAGTACTTTTAAAAAAAGAGCATATTAATTGACATTATTTCGGTTTCTAAATTTTTTAATGTATCGTTTGAAATTTTGTTTATCACTCTTTTGCTTTGAAGATTTCTTACGAAGAGGAGATAATACGTTGTTATAGTAACACGATACAATGCTGCCAATTGTTTTAAGGAGGGGAAAAGAGAGCGTCATTATTTCGGTACTAAATATAGTTCAAGAGTACTTTTAAAAAAAGAGCATATTAATTGACATTATTTCGGTTTCCTTTAGTAATCTTGAAATTTAATAGTATTCTTTGTTTGCTGCCGAAACAAGTTTTATTAAAATAGAAAACACAATTTAAAGTACGCAGGTCGTGACATTTCTTGAAATTAGATGACAGAGCTAATGTTTATCCACACATTTGCATTTAAGCAGCTGTAGATGAAGACAAATGTAGTATAGCAGTAAATATCCATGCCCAAAGCTTGCCCAAGGTACGACCAAAGTTGTAAATAGATCATGGTTACATTTACCAAAGGGGCCATGTCCCAATCCCTCCGGCAACCCGGGTACAATAATTAACCTCTTCGTCGACTTTATTGATTTATACCACTGATATTTTCTCGTCATCCCGCACGTCTTGAAGAATACAAGGTATAAGGTCCATCAGAAAATTAATACTAACAAAGATTAAAAGCTAATATTATTTCTTCATAGCAAGTGTACATTAATGCAATCGTGAAGAATTTCGAGAAATTTATTTGGTGGCATTTTCAATACGTTATTGTTTTGTCTAAAGAAATCATGGTCGAAGTGTGTAACATGCCTGTGTAATATCTGTACTTTTCAAAAGGTGACGCGCTAGACCAAGGTACCTAAGGGGAAACCATATATCATAAACTGTGAGTCAATAATATCTTACAATTGTTAAGTCGTTCTGGTACTATTCGATTAAGTATCACACATATATCATACCTGAAACAATTAGAAGAAACGCCAGCACACCCGTTATGAGAATGACCGTCACTTTTGCCATTTCTTATTAGCAGTTGTCCAACTCTACTCCAACTAAGAGTTACAAAAAAAAGCAAGACCAAGCCGAATTCCGGCGGCTAACGATCTTTTTTGTTGTTGTTGTGATGTACTGTGTTGCTGTTTCTCCAACCCTGACCCCTTGGCAACAAATCCGTGTTTATATCGATTGGTTTCACAGTCTCCCGAGGTGCGTTTGGAGTTGACAAAATTACCTTTCCCCCTTTTGCCCTCCAAAATTAGGCTATGTGAGAAAGAAAGAACAACAAGGCTGAAGTCCTGGTATGCTGGTTGACGCGTGCGTTCTGGTGAAAAGAAAAACGATGACCGAGAAACGGAAACACCTAATGCGACGCGTTGTGTTTGTTGCAACGATACTGGTGGAGAAAAGGTAGAAAGTAGTAAATGCTGAATGTTGCGCGCGAATGGGGATGGATGCGTTAGCGTCTGACTGACTTCGCCGTTACCTCTCCTAGAAGTGATAGTTGTCGGAGTCTGTGTGTGTGATTGGCTCTTAGCTCGCCCACCCTTAGGTATGCACTATTTAAGGTTTTAATATTGGGAAAGCGAAGTCATGACTTTTTGACTTCAACTAAAAGCCAGAGTAAATAAGATTATGCACAAATAAATTACTATCATCGTCTCTCAAGAATAAGAAGGATTGCACGGCAATCTGGTAATCGTGATTAATGACAAATATTGCGTAAACCAATTACCGTCAAACGAAGTAGGTAGGGCGAAAAGGAGGTGGGCAACAGACGTCATGTTAAATCAAGTTTCAACTTCCGAAGCTCATCATTTGAAGAGAGCCAATATGTGATTGGCTGTTATATGAAACATAAAGCGATGTAAGAATGACGACGATGAATCTGATCTCATGAAGTAGTAAGTAACTGATGTGAAAACGCTTTACATATATATATATATACGCATTTCACAAGTTAAATTTCTGGAGAATAACCATATAGATTTGATGCACAAACGTGATTTTATCATTCATTCATATGATATGATTGTTAAAGCCCCACTGTCCTACTTGTAGCTACTTGCTCCCTCTATATAGAAAACTTCCCTAATCGGTGCCTGTTGGTCCCCCATGATCCTCTTTTTTTATGTTAGTTGAGAGCTGAGTTAATGAGATAGCAACATGTCAGTGATCTCGCTGTGTGGTCTAATCCCTTCTGGCCCAGTAGTATTGACGTTATTTAATAGACTACACATAAATAAAAAAGTATATCTAAAGTAGATGTAGACACATTCTTCTTCTTTATTCCTTTCTCACTCACCCTCTCTCTCTCTCTCTTTTCTCTCTTTATTTCTCTCTTTCGCGCTCTCTCTCTCACTCTCTCTCTCTCTCACACACACACACACACATGCGCGCGCATAACCGCACACGAACACACACACACACACACACACACGCACACGTACTTTTTTTCAAAAATACAGAACAAACATTAATATGAAGATGAATTGCGATTCATAGCGATGAATAACAGGGTTCAAAGAATCTTCGAATAGTAGGGAGAATGCAAAATTTATGTTTTTGACGTCCTATGAAGATTTGATAAATTGGTACAAAAAATATACCGCAGATAATATTTTATAACGAAGATAGATTTTTATTCCCTTGACAAGCAAAATTAATATAATATATTTGTGAGAGCATCAGTAACTCTTTTTCTTTCATTCCTAAATATCATGAAAAGTTATTTAGATACTGCTCTTTCGGACTTATGGAAAATATAGGAGATATTTTGAACGAACGTACCAAATAAAATTACCAGGAAATTGCAGTGTATTTAAAAGCTCCAGAGGTATGATTTATGTTTTTTAAATGTTCATTCATAAATGCTTACTTCAAGTAACCATTGACCCATGTAACCCTTTATCTTTAACAAATACATTGATTCATATATTAAGGGATGACGAATTAAGATTTGAAAGAACTTACCGATATCTTTAATGATACATTTTGTTCTTCAGCTTGTTTGTATTGTGGGAAATAATACATTATTTTGGCACAATCTTATATTTACTAAAAATGTTTAAAAGGGAGCAATGTTATAAAGGTAGAAAAATCATGTTGTCCGATATAATGTACGTTGTTTTTTTCTCGGTAAAACTGAATGCGCCAATACTTGAATGCAAACTGTAATGGGGGGTATTATAATGTAAAACAAGTACAAACCTATATGTAAATGAACCTAGTCTAGTCGGAGAAAAATGTAGTAATAAGTAAAGGAAACAAAATGTTGACATGCCTCAATTGAAATTCAGATATTTATTTGTTTCTATTTATCTAATTGAATATAACCTTTTTAATCAATCATTGTCGAAAGTGTGGAGCAGGGCTTAGTTTACATTCAAGGATAGTTTTTTTTGGTTACCGTTGCAAATTCAAACTTAAACAACATGTAAAACAATTTGCACAATGCTATTTTGATTTATGTGGAGTATGACAGAAATGGATTGGTCCACTTAATGTCCCTTACTTTGACTCAACTGCATGATTATTTCTTCCGATATCAAACATACAGAACATTCAATTTGCCTACATTCAGGATTACACAGCAACAAAGGTATGCTGGAGCATTAAGGAAACTCATTTGAATTTAATAATATATTAAAAAACTTGAGTTTTTACAGATCACTTGGGATCTGTGATAATTCCACAGAGGAAATTCTGAGAATATCTGAGCCTGTTTCACTCTTATTAGTTATTGTTTCCATTATAGTTTTGAAAAACCATTTCTTATTAGTTATTAACATCCATTTATTTATTATGAAATAAGCTTGCATGGAAAACCCGGAACACCCCACATAAAAAAACTACTTAAGCAGTTTAGCCGCAAGAGTCCTTTTAAGGAATTCACAAGTTTCTTTTTATAATACTTACAGTTATCCCTTACCGAAATCCCTTTTGACAGATATTATGAATCCATTTGATCTTTTTCAATAAGCACGTTCTATTTTTCTGCTCCCTCGAATTACAAGATAATGTTGATGATACATTGCCTAAGGATCAATAGAGATTAAGCAATGACGTAATTAGGATTTTTTGTTCAATCAGACAGCGCTTTTAGGCAATGTCTTCAAAAGACATAACAATTAAGTATACTTCAAGGCAACCTGTCGTCTAATCAAAGTAAGTAATAGTATGATAAGGAACATATAGGGATCAGGATTATCCAACAACTATATGAACGGGGATGATATTGGACTCGAATTCGTGGACCCGTCTATAACTCTTTATATGCCGCACAAAGAATCTCCCAGTGCCACACTGTATATATTAGTCATCGGATTGATACACCAAAGTCTTAAACAACATTTAACTAGTTCCAGAGCAAAGTTAATCTATATCGATCTGAAAAAGTTTGTCATGGAGCTTATCAAGACATGAAATGGATAATTTTGCAAAGCAATTGCACAAAGTAATCTTTCTGTGAATTGGTGCTCGCTTTAGTGTGCAAAATTACATGTGTGGTAAAAGAACGACCGTGAAAAGAGGCAAATAAAACAATCGAAATGCTTTAAAAAATCTCTACAAATCCTCATCTGTACGCATGCAAGATCGACAGTTTGTTAAATGAAATTAAACTCTGGGATTTTTTTCTGAAAGAAAAAAAGTCAAACAGACAGAATAGTAATCTCTTTAATACATTTTATCATTGTGCTGGATGTTAATAATGATGATAAAACGAGTCATAATCAGTTATCACTATTCAAAATGTTATTGGAATTAATAGAAAAACCGAGGCCGTCGTATTATGTTGATAAGTCGGTAATATAATTATATTGTAATTATATTCATTGCCTATTATATTAGAACATCTACAAGCCTGGCGCATCCCTCTCAGGGCAGCCACCCAATCAAGCCAATACCGACGAAACGTCGAGCATCCCTACTCTCTTCTCTTAAAAAGATACCCTCGGAAATATGCTGCAAATATACTGCAGTTCACCAACCTTTCTGAAATTCAGTTCTTGACAAAACCGGATTATTTCTGTGAAAGAATAAATATCCGTTAAAAAAAAAAGACTATCCCACCATTACCTTACGTTGACTTCTTTGAATATATATCATAATCAGTAATTTCGATAACAAAAAAGATCTTTGAAAATATTCCGGATCCGCAAAATGGAGAGGTTTAACTAATCCCTATGAAATAGTTGTTTGTTATAGTTTCTATAATAAGAATAAAAGGACAATTATATTGATAGTCAATGTATTTTCCCGGTGTATGCTCTGGTAGCGAACCAAATCAAATTAAGGAAATGGATTGGAACGAACGGGTTGATTGGCATTAAAGACTGAATACAATTCTTCCGTTGTTGTAAACTTCATTTGGTCAAATTTGAAAGTACTTTATCATGATAATTATTTGTGAACCCTTTCGATCATTCAACCTTTAAAGATGTATATTAATGGAACAAACTTTAAATTTGATAATACTATCCATAAATTGAATAGCTATAATTCGAGGAATTATGAATAGTGTTATCGTAATTTCCTATCCTAAAATGACCAGAATTTTGAATAAAGAGATCAATAAAGAGACCTCTCTCTCAAAAAAAAAACATAGCTGTTCTCACGACGTCGTTTCTCTTTCCTTTTATATCCAACTCTCTAAAATTTTCCCTCTTTCTTTCTCTCTTCCAGTTCCACAATACATCGTTTTTAATACAGCTGTAATAGAACGAGTCAATATGAAAATACATCTTGCTGTTAACCTTTTAAAGAAAAATGTTTTAAAAAGTGTAATAATAATAATAATAATAATCCGTTTTTTTATATAGCGCTCAATACACCGATCCAACGATGTGCTTAAGATAATGAAAATAACAAGAAACATGTTGCATATTCGGTTTGGCGAATATTCATTGACATGAATCAATGCAAAAGAGACGAGGGATTGGTACAATTTTCTTCTTTGTCAATAATTGTTAAATTAGCTGGAATTCAGAGTTTGTGTCTGTCAATTCTTTAGCACCTGTTAATCTGAACGATAGGACTGAAATAACAGAAAGAGGATACATTTTTAATTTATTAATGTATTCGTGTTCCCCATGGTTAGTTCCTAATTTATGTAGTTTGAAAAGTGTTTAGATTGCACAGCAGATCTTGTTTATATTCTCTTCATTTTTCATTTATACTATGTTTTCTGGGACAAAATCTCAACTAGATATTGGGTTTGGCCCCTGTTTCATATCTTTACCTTAAAATCATGCTCCTGTGCGTGCAATTGAATATTCCAAGCCAAAGAACATGTACAATGCATCTTTTAATGACTAGAATGGAAAGCGATTTCACGGGCGACCTTTCACAAAAAGATGCCTTTTGTGATAAGAACAACCCAAGGTTGCTTAAATGACCTTTATGTTATACTCATACAATATAAATTGATATTCGGTCGAATAACTAAAAATGATTAATATTTACGTTTAAATTTCAATTTTGCAAATTGGCAGCTGCTGGCGAGGCTGGGTATATATTTTCCCCCTTCTTCTTCAGCCAACCCATACATAAGTATCTCTTTCGTCATTATTTCATTATTACATCACAATCAAGGACACAAAGGAGCAAAGAAAAACAAGATATAACTCAACTAAGAATTAGGTTTAGGGTTAGTGCTACTTGTGTGGTAAGGAATCCTGCAAGTTTGTTTTACTATTTCATCATCTATTTTCATCATTGTTTGATACAAAAGATCGTTCATTATCAACTAATAATTTGCAAATTGGTTAATTTCTGTCTTCTGGTAATTTGTAGAACTCTCGGCGCTCAGGAGTGAGTACCTTCACTCCTCGTAGCTGCCACACTGCGTGCTATCTTCGGTAGAGAGCAAACGGGCTTCCCTCACTAATGGTGCCGGTACCGTTGCAGTTAAGGCGGATTGGGGAGGAGGAGGAGGAGGAGGAGGAGGAGGAGGGGGGGGGGGGGGGGGGTAAAAGTCCTGCGCTTCCACCACCATGGGATTCTTCTCCTACAAAAAGAGGGAGATACTATCAGTTTTTTGCATATCGAAACAATGTCAATTCTACTTTTCTTACAGAGTGCGTAGTAATGGTGAAATTGATGTAGCATCCTTGGTAAAGATAATGGACTTCATTCAGGTCGATAGAATTATAGCCATACATAGTCGCATTATGTCTTTTCTTCTCCCACTTCCCATTTCATTGGTATAGAGGCCGCCCGAAGGTATGTCAAACAACTATTTCCAAACAGGATAGAAAAAGCTTGATTTCAATACCGTTAATGTAGCGAAAGAATACCGCGTATGTCGATGAATAGTAATTGAAAACAACACTTTTTTCCAGGGGGATGTGACGTCTTTTGCATATACATTAAACTTTCACTTTGAATTTCTAGGCGAGAGAGAGAGAGAGATAGAGAGAAGCGCGGTCGAGCAAAACTTGTGATATTTCATTTTAATGCAAAATATATATAGGTACACTAGATTCTACAGAAACTACAAAATATACCGCTTATCTGCCAGAATATGATGTGACAATAATATTGCCCAAATCTGAGTGATTTCACATTTCTCGGGGGGGGGGGGGGGGGGTTAAGTGCATACTTGAACCTCCCCCCCCCCTACAGGTCCACTCATCTTGCACGTCTATGGCAGAACATTATGTGTTATACAACACGTACGTGAATCCTTGTCATTTGATTGGGGGATTGTTGGTCACATGATATTCAATAGATGTTCTATTGCACGGGCGTGCATTTTTGGTTATATTCGCCGTGCATTTTTGGTTATGTGCAGACTGCGTACCTCTCTGTCGTGCGCGTATCTCTGCGTGTATCTGACGCGAAGGCAATCTGAATGTATTCGAGAAGGCTTGACTCACTTTAATTTCTCTTTAATTTAAGGAGTAAAGCATAATTTGTTGATTAACGTTCTATTAGATCTTCTTCGATGTTGTATAAAACAAATAATGAATGTTTTTTATTCGTTCAATCGTGCGAATATTTTCATTCGTTGAAAGATTAACGCTAATTCTATTCAACTCGGCTGACGCCTAAATAGAATAGAATGGCAATCTTTCAACTCATGAAAATATTCGCACTATTGAACTCATAACCATTCATTATTTGTATATTATTAAACATCATCAATGAAAATGAATTCTAATGTGTATCAAGAACCATGTCGGCAGAATAAATAGATTGATCTACGAAACTGATAACACGAAGTGTCTTATAAATCTCAGGGTCGACCGTCAGAGACAGCTTGAGTGAACTTTTACGTCAATTTTATTTCCGCAATTCTAAAAGATAGATATTATCTATATGCTGAATTAACATGTTATAGCAATGGTCTTTGGAATAGCGATGTAGTGATGATAATTAGTCCGTTGACGATGTATGTCACCATTACATTGGAATATGGATGATATAATGTACTTGATATAAGATTACAGATAATAACTTGCTCTCCAGCTCCTACAGGAGAGATGTTGATTGGAAGGTGGGGAGTAAGAATAGGCAGAGAAAATGACAGAAACAAAGGAGTGAGTTCAGTACAGAACATGGTATTTGGTGGAGAGCAAGACGGAGAGAGCGAGAGAGAGAGAGAGAGAGAGAGAGAGTAAAGTAGTGTTGGAAAAATAAATGGAGGCGGAGGAGGGTGGGGGAAGGGAAGGCAAGAGGTTGAGAGAGAGAGAGGGGTGAGAGAGGGAGAGAGAGAGAGAGAGATAGATAGAGAGAGAGAGAGAGAGAGAGAGGGGGGTGTTATATAGAGAGAGCAAAAGGGAGAGAGAGACAGACAGACAAACGCAAACGCAGAAAGTAAAGAGAAGAAGGAAAGAAAGCAAACAATAGACAGAGACAAAATATCAAAGACAAAGAACAAGGTGAAAAGGGTGGAGGAAAGGGGGAAAGCAAAAGCGAAAGGAAAGGGAAATTGTGTTTCGGGGATGCTATAGAGAAAGTTAAGGAGATACATCATAACAGTAAGATAATTCCATGTTCTTGTACGCAACTCGCACATTGAGCTCTCATAATTATTCACGCGAGATCTACGGTGAGAAATAGAAAAATAACCCCTACCCTCTCAACAATACAAAATCATTGAAGCAGTGATAGGGAAACAATTTCAGCAAATAATGGAGATTAAATAGCCGTCATTCTCACTTCAACTGTTAGATCAATCTCTATTATATTCCTCAAACATAACTCTATCGCAATTCTTGACTTTCCCCCTCATTCTCCCTGGTATGGTATGTCTTCTGGATGGAGGCACGTATTGTATTGACGGCATTAATTTTCGGTGCCACGTCCGCTAACCCGTGGCTGTTTGATGACGGGTTTAGCTGTTAATTATTCATACCTGAATAGATTGGCCGCCTGTTAAAAAGGCGAGATCCAGTCATGCTTCTATGGCCCTATCATCAGATCATGCCGATTTATAACAAGCCGGAAAATCATAAAAAAGATCGGCCATTATAATTACAACCATTCTCCCTTTTTATTACCCTAATTGTCCAGGACCCGGGTGAATTTTGTAGCGTCGCGTTCCAAATCGAACTGCTTTTCTATGTCTGAGTGAGTCTTTCTATTCCTCTAAATTAACGGTACAGTTATAGTCTTGGATTATTTGTTTTAAAAAAATAGGCTACTTAATGATGGTTTAAAATTATTGAGTGGCAAATGAGCAATTGGATTTATATAGTACGGGGTGAAAGTTAAGATAACCGTGAAATTTAATACCAGAAAAAAAGTTATTCCATAAACAAAATCCAATACCATACACATTTTAGGGCAATTGCCAATTTGATTGTTATTTCTATAATAATGACAAGATAAACCTCTTTTTTGTTTTTCCGAAAAGTATCATCTTCTTTATTTCTCAATGAGACTGCCCAAAGACTGCCTTACTCCCAATTGACGCGAGGCGAATTTAATTAACACAAGCGGAGCAGTTGGAATTTTCCTTGGGTGGGGGAAGGGGTGGATACATGTCTGACGTCTTTCTGTAGCTGCAAATAAAATGTTGTTTTGGAGCATAAAATAAAATGAAATTAATACATTCACCTTGCAATCTAAATTAATCTCACTCTGTGAAGCTGAAGTTATTAACCGAAGTGTTTTCATTCGTTCCTCAAGTGGTACATTAAAACTTCATGTTTAATGATGTAATGCGATATGGTATGAATTAAACATTAAGTCATCAAGATACGAGATTGTATCATTTATCATTTTCGTATCAACACACCATTATCATGTCGATGGCACAGGGAGAGAGAGAGAGAGAGAGAGAGAGAGAGAGAGAGACAGAGAGAGAGAGAGACAGAGAGAGAGAGAGAGAGAGAGAGAGAGAGAGAGACAGAGAGAGAGAGGGTTGGAGGAGGTGGGGAGGTAGGGATGAAGTGGGGAGGAAGCGACATTGCAAGTGGAAATGTATTTTCCGTACATTAAATTCATCATGATAATTAAACTATAATAAAATTTGAATAAGTTCGGATGTTAAGGATCTATTATATTGTTAAAAGGCAAAGTGACATGACGGCGCTGCGACATGATCGAAACAAAACTAATAATGTATGTATTTTTTCGAGCTACTTCCGATTCTACGAATTCACGGAAAATGCATAGGTAAATCTAAATGTCTGCTGGTTGTCCTTTTAGAACACCCTTCTTTTATCTGCGTTTGAATGGAATAGAAACAGCACAAGTATACTTATTTCTTCTGTTCATGGCGTATCAAAGAATAAACCAAAACAAAAAACTGTTTTCCCATTAACAAATATTAAAAAAAAAATTAAGAATCGTCCAATGGACTAAGAAAAGACGTGATATTGCAGGAATATGAATGAATTGTGAATATATTGCCTATAGGTTACTTGATTATCTTTAGTATTTGACATGAAACATTGCATGAATGTGTCACGGCCTACTTTTACGCAACGATATGGCTTTGTTGTTAAAGGTTGATGAACATGCTTGTCATCAACGTTTTCAAAAGTTTGACTATTCGATTTCTGCAACTAGATATATTTTGTCAAGAAGAACTTCAAACCTATCATTCACATATACTGAAATGATTATTGTGAAAGTCAATAGAAATAGAAAATGATATAATAATGAAAGCTTTAATTAATCTTAATGAGAGCTTTTTTCCTAAGTATATTTTGCTAATATCCAGGAGTACATTATTATTTTCTAACTAAGGAAGCATGTTTAATCTTAGCAGGACGATAATGTAAAAAGACCGGTGTAATTCGCTAGTGAATATTTTGTGAATAATAACATCCGAATTGTGAATCCAATCCAAAAAGGTGTAACAAATTAAAGCGGCATCTGTAAAGTTGACTCGTGAGCCATGACCGTAAATGCATTTTGCGTCATGATATTTAGCTAAGGTGGGTTGAATTTGGTATAATTTGTTTGACGCAATCGGTGCAATTAATCTATTTTCTAAACAGGATACAGTGGTATACCTCTGCGGTTGGTATGGTAGACCGTGCCGAGCTAATTTTACAAATGTATTACGCATTTTCTCATTAATTGCATTGTTGAACGCGCTTGAGCGAACATGTGCCGCTTGTTGCTTTAAAATATTGGAAAGGAGCGATTGCCAACAGAACATAATATGAAATTCTTTTTTTTCCTTCTAAATAAAAGAGCAATTGTTTTGGAATGAGATAACACAAACGTAATGGCTTTTGACCTACATTCATTACTTCAGCCCAAACTTGGTACAAGAGGATTTTGAAAATATTTTTTGAAAAGCCTAATGTTCCGTCATCCTTGGCAGCAATTATTAGGAAAATGGTGTAATTAGACGGGATATTAGTTTTTTTTTACAATACAACAATTAAAGTTCACACAAGTTATAACTTCTTAATTAGAAGCTACCAAAGTCGGGTAAACTTTTTTTTGATACGCACTGTATAGTGCAACGGGTGGGGTTCTCACAATCATAAAAAACATGAACAACGAACGGACAAACGAAGAAACAAACGGGCAAATATAAGTCGATATCTACTTGAAAATTGAAAACAAGTGATTAAAAAAAAGACTCTGAAAAGGACGCAACTGTCCTAACCTACCCATGATTTAAGATCTAAAAATAACGCATAAGAGTTCTTCAGCCTTTGATCGACCAACCGACACTGACAATTGCCCATTTTAACCGAATTGGGATAATTATGTACCCATTTCCAATTCTAATTTGTCATTTTGATTATTTTGCGAACTTCGTGATGGGCCATTTAATTTACAAAGCATCGTATGTTTCTGATTTCCACAGCTCAAACATAAAGAAATTACATAATGTAGAATCTAGCAGATTCGTTTATGGTCCATGAGACATTGCTTATTCTCTTATCATATCGCATTTTAAATGCATTCGTCTATATGATAATCTATTTGAGAGCTATGCGATAAAGACTAAATCTAAGTAGTATTTAATACTTCTCACGCATTAGTTGATTTTGTTTTTAATGGGTCTGGGGATAATGTGATAATTAGGCTGTAAATCTTATGTGTTATCATGTGGCCACCCACAACCTGTCATGAGCTTGCGACTGATAGTTTTCTCCTTTACTTTAACAATAACGATTCCCCCGCATGGGTGGATCGAAGGATGTGGGAGGATCGAAGGATGTGGGAGGGGCGAGGGAGAAGAAATTTTTCCAAAACGATGTCTGTTCTTTTTTCAGAGAGAAACAAAGAACTAAACCAGAAAAAAAAATTATCCCAAGACAATAGATAATAGATACATTCGAATTCCAGGGGGAAATTTGAGTAGTTTGGTTTTTGTTTTTACACGTCAACTATGGGCGCCTAGCCTGGAGAGGGCTAATGGGACTCCCACAATCATATTCATGGGAAAATTGATATTGCCAATATGTCGCCCCCTCCCCTCCTGACATTTGTGGATGCGATTCTATTCCCGGCATTTTTTCCTTCCATTTTGACACTCAAGTCTACGAGTTGATTAAGTTTCCATTAGTGGAAAATTTCTCCTTGAAGTATTGGTAAAGTGAAGAGAGTCGTTATCTTGTGATATTTTTAAAGAAAAGATCAAAATATATATCATAACAAGTAAACTGATGATGCTTGATGATTAAGGGTTGTCATCATAGATTTTTATCATTAAGAATAAATGAAACATTTACTTTGTTTAGAGGGGGTGCTACATCGTTTTCTATATGATGAAGGTGAATCACATCATATTTTATTCAAACTCATCATCACTAAGGTATTGTCGTATACGAATCTCATTACGTGCCATTCAATTCTCCTGTAAAAAAATCAGACAATTTCTCTTCAGGTAAAAGTGTCCACCGGGTATAGTTAAGAACTTTCCTTTTAAAAGCTTACGTTAGCAACAGAGCAAAATAATTACAATGAATTTAGATGCAGAGTCATTCATCTTGGCTCCAGGGGAATATCAAAATAATTATCGTGCTAATATATATGTAAAAATATGCAGCGCGCTTTTTAATTTCAACTTGTTGACTGGAGATTAAAGTATTTAATGAAGTTCAGAGTCAAAGTAGATACATCAGTTCCTTTTCGATCCAAGCAAGTTTTGTAAGACTCTTTTATTTCAGTAAGAAATTCAATTTTTTGGGGAAATATTTGAAATAAGATCATTATAGAATTAACTAAACAGGGTCTGTTTGTACAGCGTTTAATCATACATATCTTGATTTACAGCAAACCAGCTTCAAATAAAAAATGTATCCGCTTGACTGAGGCTTTGTGAGGAGCAGGGAAAGAGTAGAATTGTATACACTTAATAGCGACATACAAGCCTAAGATCGTTAGCATAATGATAAACACTTCCACTGAAGATGGCGGTATGCTATTTGCTTAGGAGTCAGAATCTGCCCAGGTTCCTTTCAAAATGGCATTAGCTGCACTATTCCCCCCCAAAAAAAAACAGTTTCATCTATTTGAATATTAAATCAAGGTGAGAAACTACGATTCTCCCCCTTTTTGCGAATGCAATGTTTGATAATATTGTTCTTTTTATTGGAAGACACAACGGAACAATGAGCACTTCAAATCATCAACATCAAAGATGTGTTGAATCAAATTTCGAGAGTAGGATGAGCGACTTATCAGTCTTTTGCGCTTACTGGAATCTATTCTCTAGCTAAAATTTTAAAGAAACTTTTTTCCAACCTGAATAAATGTAATTTCTGGTCCATGATTAACGAAATCATGATAAGCACAATGGGGGAAAAGCGACATTTCCCCTACAAATAAGATTACTTTTGGATTACTTGGAATCTTTACTTTCCGCATTCAGTACAGTTCAATTTTTTTAGAGTTTTTGTATCCTTTGTGAAAAACTCTAAAACACTGGTGCTTATTAGAAAAGATATATGGAATGAAGTAATTTGTGTTCTCTCAATTAAATTGCTCTTTGTTCTTCGCAGTAATGGTCAATACCCGCGACACCTTTCGTACATTCACTCTGGCGTGATTATTGCACTCTGGGAAGAAAACCGAAGCGAAGCGAAGTTCAATATTCCTAAAGAGACGCTAGGCCAGTGACTTGAGTCAGGTACTTGTACTCCAACCAAAAATAAACGGACGTCATGACCGGAACAAATACCCCCACTTTACAGGTGTCACTGACAATCATCCAAACGTGTCGCCCCTGAATGATGTCATAATGAAGAAGCTAGACACGAACTCACGATGTCAATCAGATAATGATGTAATTAGGTGACGAATCGGTTTCCATCTCTCTGTTGGTCTATTCATAGTAGGTCCATGGTCTGTTCAAGAGTTGTACTTAGTAGCCAGCACACACGCGGGACCGGGGACTACTCGGTGAAAAGGGGCCTTATTTGAAGACAGAGAGAGAGAGAGAGAGAAAAAAAAAGAGAGAGAGAGAGAAGGAGAAAGATACCAAGATGTAGAGAGGTACCAATAGATACAGAGAGAGGGGGAGAGGGAGAGAGCGAGAGGAGAGAGAGAGAGAGAGAGGGGGAGGGGAAGAGAGTGGGAGGGGCAGGCGCGTAGCCAGAGTTTGATTTTTTTTTTTTTTTGGGGGGGGCACATATACATGTAATCGATCGAGGTAAAAATAAGGGGTCTAAAAAATGCAACCGATCCTGGAAATTTAGGGGGAGCACGTGCCCCCCCCCGTGCCCCCCGTGGCTACGCTCCTGGGGAGGGGGGGGGGGGTAGAAGAAAGGAGCTATAGACAAAGAGAGATAGAGAGAGAGAGAACGGGTGGACAGGAGAGGGAAGGAGAGAGGGGGAATATAGGTAAGATTTAGGGAGAGAGAGCGAGAGAGGGAGAGAGTGAAGTGGAGAGAGAAGGTATCAATATCGAGGCGGGGCTGCAGACGCGGTTTTTATCGAAGTATCTTGTTCTACGAACCACACTTCAGCTAAAGTTCGATGCGCCCTTACAAGCACTATCGATGGCGGCTTGGAGCATACAAATTTTCCAAATTGGGGATGAAAATTCATCCCCAATTTGGAAAATTTGTATGCTCTTCTTTAGCAACTCGGTTGTGTGTCAAGTATAAATTCCATATTTCTGCTATTACTACTACTACTAATGCTACTAATTATAATAAAATAATTATATTGATACTAATAATAATAAAAACAATAATGATAATAATAATAATAATAACAATAAGAAGAAGAAAACAAAATAAGAGCGAAAAGATAAACAAAGAAGAGCGAGGTAGAAACATGAGAAGCATGTTTTTTAAACGCATTGATGAGGAATTATATGTTGGCCTATACAAAAAAACGATTTAACCATCTTATACCTGACTATGGCAGTACAAGAAAAGGAGTCTGAACGTTTGCGAAGAAAGAAATTTCTGGACTAAAGTATAAAGTCTGCATTCATGAATACATGATTATACCATCGCCCTATGTGACTGGTGTTTTATGTCTTATAGGCATGATTAGATTAAGTAAGAGGTAAACATGCATAATGGTCATCAGGAGACATCTGTAATTGAGTTCCAATAAATTCACGGCGTTCAGCTAACATTTCAAAAAACACAATTACATCACAAACATGATGAAAAAACGACCCTGTATTTTTTCGTCCCCGTCCCGATCAAACATAGAAAGAAGGCAAATATCAGTTGAAACACACCAATAAATAACGATAAAAGACAGACACAATTACGTTACGACTGTCATTGACCTACATTGTGAAGAACCCAAGAGATGGTTGTAGTAACATTAATATTCCCGAGAGGCTTTGGTATACGTCATGTACTCGACCGTGATCACGCCGAGGCCATGCACGTGGAGCGCAAGAATTCATGATAGCTGCATGGCTTAAAGGTAGGCTTTACTACTGCAGCTAGAAGGAATTAGACCACACAGCGAGCCAGCAAGGTCAGTGTGATAGGTGGCTATCTCATTAACTCAGCTCTCATTTAACATAAGAAAAAGAGGATCATGGGGGACCAACAGGCACCGATTTTGGAAGTTTTCTATATAGAGGGAGCAAGTAGCTACAAGTAGGACAGTGTGCCTTTAAAGGAAATAAACGTCGCTATTTAGAGATGTTGCTGATCAAATCTAAAACACGTTTGTGAATTATTTTAGGATAGCCCATCTAAAATCATATCGGCCAAGGCGAACTGTTTGAGATATCACAAGAATTATAGATTTTGAATTGACTAAGGTCAAATCGGATGGATTTGTTCATACATCTCAAGGCTACAGGGATAAGATATAAGAAAATATCGAATCATGCAATGAAAGTTTTTGTTAGATGCTGCTTGTAAGTATCGGCTTGCATGGTGATGTAGATATACAGTAGGCTTGCGGGTGCACCATGTGAGAGAGAGAGAGAGAGAGAGAGAGAGGGAGGATTGAGGAGGCCTGAAAAGGACTCTCGGTAATCTTTCTTATGAGGATGTGTTGTCCTGAAAAGGACTGTTGGTGTAGTCCTTTTCAGGACTACACATCCTCATAAGAAAGATCATAATTCATAAGATTCAGAGGAGTGTTCCAAACTTCAGAGAGGTTAGCCTTTGGTTGACACGCTGTTCTTTGCCAACAGAACTGTGCTTGCCTATAATATTGTGTGTACGTTATATGTAGTCCTTTCTATAAAACGTTGAATTGCTCTACGTCTAAATTCCCATCTATTTCTTTTAATATATTTTAACTGAATAATTATCAACTTATCAACTTTGCATAATTCTTATATATCCCCAAAAGATATTTTGCAGTACAATGGGCTCACGGGCTTATCATTTCGTGAGCCACTTGAAACATAGACATCCTATATTATAAGAACTCTGCAACAGATTCTTGCAAACCCTTGCAGTTTACGCTTAACAGGAAATAATATCTAGTCATAGTACAAACAAAGACACGTTTCGTGCTCATGATTATTTTGCCACGATTCAGATATTCGTTATTCTGTCATTTTCGAGTGATGTGCAGTTTTTTGGTGAAGTCAAATCTCAGTGCGTTGGAGCGGTAAGGCGTGAGAAATACCGCTTCCGTCGCCCCGTCCATTTGTGATATTTGCTCATCGCCTAATGAACTCGTAAATTATACTAATGGATCTTCAAAAATACGTAGCTCCGTCATCATTTTTGTTTTGCTGTCCTCTGCTCTTAACCTCATACCTGCACTTTTTAGCATTTTTTTTATAAAGGTGGGGGCAGTGACTTGATGAATTCAGCAATCATATATCTGGTTTCAGTTGTTTCCAAAGACAAAAAATTGTTTCTTTGCTGGACGATATTTTTTTTATTATAGGATTTCTCGGTCACTTTCGTAAGCTTTTCATTCGTTTTGATACAAAGTTCATTCAAATTCAGGAAATAAAGCTGCCGGCGTGTAAATTACATTCAAAATAACACTTTTTTCATTTGATTTACTTATTCGGTCAATGGATTTAGCACTTGTTTCATTCAATTTAACAACCGCTTACAAATACGCAGTTTGCATTCATTTTCATCAACAGTGGCAAATCGGACGTCCGTACCATTCAATTTCACTTTAGGTCATTCTTAATAACAAAGTTTTCATTCATATTCGCCTATCTTTACAAACCTATGGTATACATGGTATATGCACATGTTTCTCATCTAAATCAAACAAATGAGTTATATAACATGCTTAGATGTCTTGCCCGTTAACATGCCCGCCAACAACTCTAGATATAAGATTGGACATCATCTTTAAATACTGATGTTCTCATCACGGAATTTATCGTACTCGGTCATCTTTTGGAAGTGATATTACGTAGACGAACATGATAATGTCATACATGATGTAATTATGATCATTACAAATTTATATAACCAAAACAAGATTTCAGATTGTATACGTGTATTCTTTAGTTTATGTCCACATGACATGAGTTATTGAGATGTGCGCGCAGTGAGAAAACAATGTATCAAACTCATTAATGATTGTGAAGCGTGATCGTGATTGTAATTGAGATGGTAATTGTGACTGTGATCACGATCGTGATTGTGATTCAGTGTAATGGTGATTCAGATTTTGATGTGATTATGATTGTGATTGAACTGATACTCATAGCAGGGGCGGATCTAGCTTTTTGCTAAGGGGGGGGGTTGACCAAAATAATGACGATGCGGAGCATCGTCCACGAGCCGCGAAGCGGCGAGCCGATTTTTTTTGGGGTGTTTATTTGAACCCCGTAAGTGATGTTTTCCTGGCATCTATTAACACAATGGAGACCATAAAAAGCAGTGCATGATAACGTCTTTTTAAATCAAGTAACAGTTTAATACACAGTTATATCCAGAGATATCATGTGTTTGGTTAAGTTACCAGATGAGTTGAATATCTTCTCACAATATTTGCACTTGAAAGGGTTTCTCTCCAGCGTGCGTTCTTTTTTCTTTCTTTTTTTCTTTTTTTCTTTCTTTTTTTCCCTTTTTTCCCCTTTTTTTGGGGGGGGGGGGGCCGCCCAAGGGGGGGGGTTTAAACCCCCTAAACCCCCCCGTAGATCCACGCCTGCATAGATTAGTCTTAACATGTTCAATACAGACTAAATATAATTTACACAAATATAAATGGCTTCAAAGAGATTGCAAACATCGAATAAATTATCAAAAACAAAACCAAACCAAACATTACAAATAAATCAATGTATAGAGTATTGATACCCCCCCCCTCCATTATGGTACGCCACTCCAATAAATACAACCGTAGTCTGTAAACACACACTTTGCATGCATTTATATCATTACATATTCATAAAAAGACACTCTTGCTTAGTTCCATGCTAATTCTATATCGATGTGGCTAGGTTTTTATCTACTTAACACATGATCGTTCAGTTGCTAAATAGTGATGATTTAGTGGGTATACATATACACCCATAGTGAGGACAAATAACATGTTTGTTGCTGGTTACCAACCCATTAGCATGGAACTTAGCTTGCGCGGTTCTATATACAGTATGATCATACTGGGTAAGATTCACATGTTTAATTTGTCTGCAAAACGTGTGAAACTGTATGCAAAGAAACGAATTTGAATTCACGGAAGACGCTATTACGTAATCGCGAATCGTCTCGTTTTAAATTGAATGAAAATGTTACGAAACACGTTTTAATTCGAATGAAAATGAAATGATTTTGAATGAACGTTTTAGGAATTTAAATAATAAAAAACTAATTTGAACGAAAAATAACAGCTGCGGTGACAGAATCGGCGAAAATGAATGAACATAAAATGAATTTGTGTGGCCAACTTACGAAAGTGACCGAGAAATCCTATATTATTTTTTATTTTTGTTATAGATGTTCATATTTATGAAGGCCACTATCAAATAACACTTTCTTTTCTGGTGTCCATCAATTTATAAACACAAGATTTCTTTAAACAATTAACTTAAATCAGTCATTATCAAAGCCTTAAAACAATCTCTTGCTATTCTTAAGCAAGAAAATGAGATTATCACATTCCTTTGAGTGAATAATTCTAGAAACAAAGAAATGGAGAACTCTTGAAATGTATCATTGGATAAAGTCTGGAGTATGCTTTGCTTGTTCAGTTTTTGAAATATTGTTCGTCATCATTGGCTTACATCATTGTGCTTATATAAATATAAAATTTGCTTCAGTACACGTATCGGGGTTTTCAGGATAGAAACAAATCTGGATAGCTAGAGTTTGATTGCGCTTAAGACTAAAAGTATTTTATAAATCATTGAGCTCAGTCATCACCACGCATTTAAATCGAGCTCGTGATTATTCTCAAATTCGTTATAGCTCTACTTTCACAGTTGTTTATCAAAAGGATATCCCACCTCCATAGCGAGGAGACACTACGCCCTCTACATAATACCCTACAACCATCTATTTAAAAGATCAGGGAAAACGCAAGGAGAGATAGAAAGTGAAGAGAAAATGAACATCAGAAAAGGTATTCGTCAATGTATTGAATATATCATTAGATGGCGCAATTTTTCTTTCGAAGAAAGCAAGGTTAATTTTTCGTAACATCGTCACATACACAATGCTACATACACTGAAAATACTCGACATTCTACAATGTTAGTAACTAAGGATGTGACTAATGAAAAGCGAATGGTTGTATATGTATTTCTATTTTTCTTCGCAAAATAATTCACCCCAAAATCACCATACCTTCATGAAAAATCATAAATACAGGTATTCCATTTCAATGTAATTTCGTAGCTAACATCTCGCTTGGTATATGTTTTTAATAGGTAATGTGTATTACATTCTAGGGTTTATCTAGGTATAGACCAGTTTTGGAAACGCCCCCTCCCAAAAATTGAAATTGAAGCTCTTATTACCAATCATGTGAAAGAATATGTTAAACTAATACGTGATGATACAAATTTTGCCAGGAGACCTCCTACTAAAGATGTATTTGGTAAAAAATCATGTCTGTATGAATAGATATCGCGTTGTTCCATGTACATCTTTCTGTGTGCAGTGATTGTAACTTTACCAAAACTGGGCCAAATTTCTTATCTGCATTTTGATGATTCCAGAACCTTGCAGTACACACCAATGCTTATATGCTAGATGATCAACCTTTTCTGATCGATTCCACAACGTTTCTTTCATAATGCAATCGCATGACCAGAAATGGTCTATACCTATTAATACCAAACAGGGCTTATACAAAAACGAAGCGATAGTAAATAATGTCGCTTACTCGTTTGTGCTATGAAATGAGCATAAATATCTTATAAGCTAAATACTTTGTTCATACCGATGAACACAATTTGCCGCAGTTTGAGGAAAAATATTTACGTGAGCTATTCGGAGTAATTCCTAGATCCTATTTCATTATTCAGAGCTGTTTGGCTATTTGTAATGGCAATCCCATTCAAGAACACTGACTACATCACTGTATATCGCATATTTACGCCATATTATCAGAATCAGACGCATTTGCGTAGCAAGGGGGGGGGGGGATGTTTGGTGTTCAAACACCCCCTCTGGCAAACTGGGTGTGTTTTAGTAGCCAAGTGGGGGAGGGGGATGGGGTGTTATATAATTGTTAAGAAACCCTTTATCTGTGTTTTATCTTTGGCCTCCCCTACCTGGCAAAATAAGAAAAGTAATAAATGTTTTTTTTTTGGGGCTCAAGGGGGGGGGGGGTTGGATGTTGAGGTAAAAAAAGAAGTGTTCTCCGTCCACCTCCTCGTTGAGCAAAAAACAAAGAGTGGTTACCCCCCCCCCCCTTCGCTTTTTCACTGGCTGGCTGATTCGCCGTTAAAACTTTTCTCACGAATTGGGCACCAAAAATAAAAATTAGTGCTCCTCACCTGAGCATTGTTTTGTAAAAGGGTTGTCCACTTCCTTTCACCTCCGATGGTTAATTTATGCTAATCAATTTTTGTATTATCCATTCGATCCTAGTCAGCTTTCACTAATCTACATGAATTTCTCTGATTTTTCCTGCTTTCATTCAAATCAAATACTCATGCTTGGGTGAAAGTGATACCCAACTCTATTTAGAGTGTTGCTATAAAGATGAGACTGCCCTCTAAAGTCTAGCATGCGTTAGGAAATATGTAACTTACAATGATCAGGTATTTCGATGCTTTCTGTCTTGTCTTCACCGAATTGAGGTAACATCCATGGTTGACTTGCTTCAGAACCAAGCTCTAGGAAACTCTTCTGTAAAGAACCTATAAAGCATAGAATAACATATTCATCAATAAACGATGGAGGCACAGAATACAAAGGAGCGATATTTGTTCTGTAATGAACCTGCAAACAATAGAGAAACTGTATTATGAAATAGGGTACTTGTTAGCGGGTAACTCATTGGCTAAAAACGTGTCATGTGACACTCAACAATTTTGTATATGTACCCGAGCATGCAATAAAACACACCTCTTTTTTACACGGTTAAATGCTTTAGATATTGATGTCATTTGTATCATTGCATAAAGGTAATGTTAAATCGAACAAGGTTATCGAAATTGATTTTTTAAAATTGTACATTGTACATTAAGATGCATATATGCCTTTCATTAAATAAAACCAAATAGAGCATGCACTATTTGTATAGTATGAAATAGCTGTTACAGATATCAAGCTGTTATAGGTCGACATTTCGTCACGTGATGTTGATTGCGAGGATCGTAATTAGCATATGTCACTCCCGGTAACTTGTCGATGTTATATTTTTGCGTCATATTGTATCCAACATATAGCATCTAAGCAACCTTGCGCGCACTAGCTCGTACCCATTGGATTGCTCGAAATCAAAGAATGAGATTGCAATTATCCTTGATTATATATGAAAACAAAGTGTAATCTAAGATATTTATTTTTGGTCCGCCCACGAGTTATGTTTTCCCTCGTGATCATATCTTCTCTCAGTGCTGCGTGCTTCTGAAAAATAATAACCCCTTGGGAAAATATAAGCCCCTTAGGCGGTCCAAAGGTCGTTAGATTACACTCCCTACTAGTATAATGTGAAAGCAGCAGTTTGAGGAGAATAAAGGATAAAGAGAAGTACAACCATAGTCTTATTTTTAAGTTAAAAACATGTACGTATAAACTGAAATGTTAAACTGAATTAAAAATATATAAAAAACATTTTGATTAAACTTGTCTCTTCTTTTCTAAAGCATCGTTAAGAATATTGATTTTAATATTCATTTAAGATCAGCAGGCTAAGATTAGGCAATTACGAAGAAAAGAAAAAAAATACAATGGACAGAGTTATTGAAAGAATACCGCCTGAATAGGTATTCATATTGACTTCAATTTATGGGAGCCTGTCCAAAATACTCACTCACACCATATTCCCCATAGGAAATTACCCCTCAAAGCTCAAAGTTACTTAGATCATGGACCTATGCTTAGACCATCTAGCTCACGGGTGGCCAACCTGCGGCCCGCGGGCCACATGCGGCCCGCGAGCTCTTCTTGTGCGGCCCGCGGAGCATTGAAAAAGTAATTATAAAAATAGTTAATGAATGAAATGCGGCCCGCATAACAGCGATGAAATAGAGTAAAACATTTACACACAGCTATCTCTATTTCCATGATTTGTTTTCATCATTCACAACATATTGATTCGTTACGTGGCTTATACAAAACTCCTCAAATTCCCTCTCATTACATTACATTAACGACATTAACATCACTCGCCGTGTTAATTTCAGTTTGTTATTTCCATAACAATAATAATAATCTTTTAAAATCCACTCCAAATTTTATTAAGTTAAACCGAAAATGGAAATTCTTTTTGCCCAATCGATCGTGAATCAAGAAATATGTTTGAAATGCCATACTTGTCTTAAAACTTACAACCCTTTTCTCCCGCCGTTTAATTTTTTCATTAATCTTAATCGTGGATAGTCCCCTTATATTCTTTCTGCTGTGTCATTGATTTTGTTTGAAATAACAACCAACATGGCATCGATTTCGAGACGTGCGAAGAAAAGGAAAGTTTCTGATGAAGACAGAAACTTTAAATCGGATTGATCTGTGAAGTATTTCTTCATAGAAGAGAAAGGTAAACAACTTTGCCTCATATTTTGTCAGCCAGAAATCACACTAAAAAAGTAAGCCTGATTTTGTTCGACTGATTTTGTTGTTTGCAAAATTGCAGGTGTGTACATGAGTGTGTGTGTGAGGGGGGGGGGGGATTTCAGATTTGGTTTTGACGGGGTGTGCCGCTGAAGCCTCGTAACCTCTACCCATTTTTAAGGGTTGTTTTGGCAGATTTTTGTTGGAAGTAAAGCCCATTTTATAAAAACTTTGGGTGTTTGCATGGCTAAAACCCTGAATTTTTTAAAAATAAATTTGTTGAAAACAAGGACCCATATTTAGGATATTTCTGTTCAAAATGGGACCCAAGTTTAGGGATTCTTTTTGTAAAAAAGGTTACCCATTAGAGCGGCACACCCCGTATGTCTCAATATGTGATTACCCCCCCCCCCCCCCCCCCCCCGCCTGGCCTACGGCCCGCCAAGTTATGACAATCGTTAGATGTGGCCCGCGAGCTTTAAAAGGTTGGCCACCCGTGATCAAGCTCAAAGGGGTTTTCAGCCTTACCATGGACCTAAATGGCCCTACCATAGATGTTTGGTTTAGACCCCCCCCCCAACCCATTCAAGAACCCCTTAACAGACCCAAATTTTACGAAATCTAGCCTACGCACTAACTTTGGCAATATGAAGTAGTGTGACTAGACATTACAAAACACACACCAACAAAAATAACAAATATTCTCACTTCTCAGACGCCCCCTAAAGCTGCAACACACATGTAAAAATCCTACATGTATAAGTCTTCTTGTGTTACATCCCAACAAACTCTACAAAAGCACTAACAACACAAAAAGGACAAAAAGGGAATTGAATTAGTCTTAATGCAATCATGGATTTTTCTGGGACTCTCAGTTTGGAGGTTATGTAAGCCCGGTGCAACCACTTTCAATATTTTCTTTTGCTAGCACGATTATGCCTTCCAAACACATACGTGAGTGTTAAAACAAATACGCTATGGGGCGCCCTCTATGCGTTTACACGTTGTGTTCATCTGGAACCAAAACAAACAAGCAGAGAGAAAAAAAAAGATTATTCCCTTCCCCCTAGGCTTACGGACTTCAATTCATCTCACGAAAGTGAGACGAATTTGAGGTTGAATGATGGTCTTTATATAGGTCTTCCCCTCCTCTTGCTTGACCTGCGCTGTATTGACTTGTTATTTATGTGAGTGTTTATTTTAATATCAAACGATATTTAGTGATTCGCACAAGGGGCATTAATATCTGAATTATTTATCATACAGAATTAAATATCACTGTTAAAGTGGTGAAGATGACGCTAAAAGTAGTCATTAATCCGAAACAAAATTCATGATTAGAGAGCTATTACAGGGAAAAGTTGATTTTTGATATAGAGGTCGCTACACACAATTTGTTTTGGTGAGATAATACAAAACTGAGTGTCAAATTTGAAAGAGCATACAATTTAAATGAATGAATTTATATTGAGAATATATGAATTATTTCAAATGAAGAAAAAGCATTTATGTTGTGTTGATGCGAGAAGAAGACATTTTAGAGTTCGTTATAAGGCATGCTAGTACAAGATTTTGCAGCAAGTAAAACCGAAATATGATTGAGCGGTGTGAATAGGACTCGTTAAAGTATGAAACGCAACAGATCGTCTTAAAAGGTACTATGTCCCATTTGCAGGCCAAAAAAATGAAAAAGTTAAATTCCAACTGCATTTGAAAGATAATACTAATTTAGAACTTCCCTAAAAAAGGTTGGGCTTGAAAATGTCTTCAAGTGGGAAAATAACGACTATTAGTTGTCAAATGGACTTTAGGGCTATAGAGCCCAAAAGTAATAGTCTTGATTTTCAGACAATTGTACCGAATGGTCGTTTTATGCTGCGCAAAGATTCAATCAGTTTAATCTTGGCCATCACAAGAAGTGGGTTATTGAGTAGACAAATGCTCATGTACCCTTTCATGTATGCTATTACCAAAGAAGAAAAAAAGGCCAGTCAGTCACTCAATAGTGTCTGACAGTGAAGTCTAGCAAGTAAACGGGTTTCCTTGCATAATTTGAATATGAGGACACTGCTAACGTTTAAATTTCACAGATAGGACATACATGACATATTCATAATTCCTGCAAAGTTCTACAGAATTTGAGGTTGGCTGCAAAAGGGACATAGTACCTTTAAGGTATATGGTAGAAGAAGCAATTTCAGTAAATTTATTTATTTATTTATTTCTGATCTTTTGACAGGGTAGCCCATTCACCAGCAAGTAGTGGTCTTCCATGGGGCCCTGAATGAACATATTTACATCGTTTATAACATTTATACAGAACAGTTACAAAAATAATACTCGTTTGCAAAATAAACATATATCATTAACCTAGTAAGCAGTAATGTCAATAGGAAAATATTAATTAAGTCGCAATTATGTGAATAAGTCATGTAAATATTACAGAACATGCACGTAGTGTATGTACGGCTGAGCCATTCACAAATTACAACTTTGTTTAAACAATCTCTTAAATGAATTGACAGAGGAAGCCGTTCTCAACGAATTATCTAGTTTATTCCATTAAAATATGGAAGAAACAATTGGGCTACACTTATAACAATCAGTGTGAAATCTAGGCACACGTAAACATCCACTGTCTATTTGCCTTGTATGATGCTCATGTACATCATTAGGATTGATTAAGCCTACCTGAAGGTAAGAAGGTGCTAAGTTATGAACGCATTTATATATCATCATAACGCGACTTAACTCAAACCGCTTGTCTAGTGTCATCCATTTAAGACTTGTGAACAAATCAGCCGACGGTGTGTCATATGTCTTGTTTAATATTATTCTTGCGGCCCTCTTTTGAATTTTTTGCAGCTTAGTTGTATGAGAATGAAATCGGTTCGACCATACAACAGAGCAGTAATCTAATCGTGGCAACACTAGACTGTTATAAAGTTACTTTAAGGATTTTTGAGGCAAAAAACTCTTTGCTCTCTTTATCATGCTAATGTTTTTCTGGGTAAGTTTACTTACGTTTTCGATTTGTTTAGACCATTTCAATTCTTCATCTATCAAAAGTCCTAAGCATTTGGTGAATTGAACTCTTTTGATCAAATTGCCGTTTACTGAAATGGTGAAAGATTCAATTTTCTTGAGATTAGCAGGAGAGCCTATTAACATGACACAAGTTTTTTCAGTGTTAAGAACAAGACGATTTTCCTTAATCCATGCCATGACTCTGTTTAACGCAACAGTTAATTTTTCTTCCACAACAGTTGCATCATTTGCACTGACGGTAAGTGTCGTATCGTCAGCATACTATGATACCTTCAGGAGTACATTCAGGTAGACTATTAACATATATTGAAAATAAAAGGGGACCAAGAATTGAACCTTGTGGCACACCTAATTTGATGGTTGATGGATGCGACTTGGCTCCTTTGAATTGGGTCACTTGTTGTCGATCCCCTAAATATGATTTGAACCAATAAATAGTCCTATTACTACAACCTATACAAGCTAGTTTATGTAGAAGTAGCTCATGGTCAACCGTATCAAAAGCCTTACGAAGATCTATGAAGGCAACTCCAGAAATTTCTTTGTTATCAATATTCAACGACCATTGATTTACAAGTTTTGCAAGGGCAGTAGCTGTTGAATGTTTAGGTCTAAAACCAGACTGATTAGGGTGTAATAATTGATTCACGTCCAAGAATTCACTGAGTTGTTGGTGGACGGCCCTTTCTATAATTTTACTCACGATAGGTAATATTGAAATGGGGCGGTAATTATTCAAAGAAGAAATATCTCCAGATTTGAATATTGGTACTACCCGAGCCTTTTTCCATTCACGTGGAACAACTCCTGTAGACAGGGATTTGTTAATGATATCACAAAGAGACTCTGCGATAACATTCTTCGTCATCTTTAAAAGTTTACAGCTGATGTGATCTTCACCAGTTGCTTTATCTATACTCAGATTATCAATCTGTTTCAATACAAAATCCTCAGTAATCAAATTCAAATTAAATTGCGAATGAGTTGGACCAATATTATTGTCCTCGTCTACTCTCAGTTGAGACTTATTCCTTAAATGAAACGAAATAAGATTTTGTAGGGTGAATGTTCACTGGAAGACCACACAGGTCGTCGAGGATACTTAAAGCCCCTCTAAAAATGTTGAAAGTCCCAAATATTGATAAAAGAATACATAGTTTGGATTTTCTGTTGTATTCAGACAACTTAACTTTTGTATTCTTTCATCAATATTCGATTTCAAACACATTTGTTTTGAAAATCCTTGAAGAAATATGATATAATATAAGTGCAATTTTGCCATCAAAATTTTGGGGCTCCCAAAACTTTAGAGGAGCCCCAAGAAATTAAAACAATAAAAGTTTGCAATGTGAATGAGGCCCATGGAGTATACAGTACGCGAGGACACTCGGCCATGATCTCTGATGCAATATATTTGATCTGGGAGAGGAGACTGCAAACACTTCCTTGAGGCCATTCAATCCATCTCGGTAAAGGAGTGCACTAGCTTCAAGTGATCCAGTGGGAGTTTCGGTTCGTTCTGGCAAACTATCCATTTCTGCCATGACTGAGTGCCGAGTGTAGTATCAACTCCTTCATGAAGGGCAACTCGCATCGAGTGTATAGTAATCTTCTTAACTCGTATTGATATTGTGTTCCCTTACAAATTTCCATGGATCTAAAAGTAATTTTTTCGTCAGAGATTCATGCGAAATGTATATCGAGTCCAATATTAAATTAAGACAATATTTAGAGGCCAACTGTGAAGTACTTCTGAAATATAAACCTCTTTCGTTTATTTAAAATAATTCATATAAACTCATGCAATATCAAAACATATTTAGTATCATATGAAAGTAGAAGAATAGTTATTTTAGGGTTCCCCTATATGAATATCGGTACATATTAATATATTTTATAGTTCCTGATATCAGTTGAGCCTTTTGGGGGTGGGGGGGGGGGGGGTTGAATCAACTGTTTATTGAGATGTTTATCATTGATTAATATATTCGTTGCAGTAAATTCTACAATCAAAGTACAGACAAGACGTAACAAAGAAATAATGTGACAACTGTCTATCAAGGGGGTGGCGACTTGGGGGCTGCTGTCCACGTTAAAGCTCCAGGCCGAAAAAGATACTTCATTTTCTAGCTGCCCATCGACAATTAAGACAAAAATGTATGATCGATAATATCATTTTCTTTTACTACATTAAATGCATCGAATTCGCTATGGACATCGATACGTCTTTTTCTATACTGGTTTATTTTAGAACCTTACAATTTGACCGAAAATATCATATACGGATTATTGAGTGTAATTATGTTTATGATTGGGATCAAGTTTGTTCATACCAGTTGTTACGATGCAAATTCTGCTTCCTCCGCGCTTCTTCATTTTAGAAGAGAGTTCAGGGATTTTCTGACGGGGAGGGTATAATCCTGCAGGCGGAATAATTAGGGGGAATATTTGTTTGGGGGTACGTACTGTGTACATACTATATACCAAATCAGGCTCGACCGAGGAGGTATATTTGCCCCTCCCGTATCCTCTTGAATACGCCAATGCAATAAAGTGTACTTCGTAAACTTGATCTGTCGGAGCCGAGATCATATTCGTGAGGATATAGTTCAGTCGGATGTAATCCCTGAAATCTATTTTTGAAACATGAAATTTATTTACCAATCATCCCATAATCTACTCCCTCACTTGATAATTTTTTTTAAATTTGTTTGAATTCAAGTAGGGATACAAAAAACATATGTTGCTTCTTCTTTATTTTATACAAATTTCATGATTCTGCATAAATTAAAGTACTTTTGCAAAAAAAATCCTAGAATATCTGATTGATATTATAAAGCCACAATTCAAAATTTAATTTCCGTTTTCCTGATATACTGAAAGTTTATATTTATCCCTAAATGCCTATATCCTATTTATCTAATACACATGATAACTTAGGATTATGTATACTTTAGGAAGTATTACTTGTTTTTGCAATTTCCGTTTTCCTGATATACTGAAAGTTTATATTTATCCCTAAATGCCTATATCCTATTTATCTAATACACATGATAACTTAGGATTATGTATACTTTAGGAAGTATTACTTGTTTTTGCAGTTTTTGGTATTGAGAAACTCTTGGTAAATTTGTAGGGGTAGACAATCGAGGATCTATTTGATGTTTGTCTAAGGCGTTTGGTGTTGTCCTGGGTACTCAAACAAAAAATTCCACCACCACATACTGTGAATTGGATTAGAATTTGCTGGCTAATTGCAAAAATAAAGCAATTACAATCAGCTTTTAAACTTATTTCTTGAAAGATTGTGAGACAACATAGTAAAGGGGGAACAGGACAGAACAGCAATGAAGACCTTACGTAATATGAACATAATTCTAATGAGACAATTTTCGAAAATAGCTGCGATCCCGTTGAATGCAGACAAATAAGAGAAAAAGGACGGCGATTAAATACATCGAACCATTTATAAGAAAGTTATGAGCGTTTAAAATAAAGGAGATCACTAAATCCATGCAAATTTCAAATTAGCAATTTGATCAGTGGATTGTGACGTAGTCACGGCAACTCTCACGTTTGTCGTGTACAAAAAAAAAAAAAAAAAAAAAAAAAAAAAAAATCCTTTTTTCCCCTTAGGGCACTTTTAAACGTATATTATGGATAAAATATTATTACATATCCTCCACTCAAAAAAAAGCCTCCTGAGTAATATTTCTTTGACAAATTGACATTTTAGCAGTTCTGTTTGTTGGAACAAATGGAGGAGTAGTCCTCCACTTCATCACAGTGACATTACCGATTCAGCCAATTTGAAGTGCCCATATACGTATAGCGATTACAACTGTCAAAATGCCTAACTTTCTTATTTTTGTCCGATTTCGTCCAAACGTTTACTAATCTGCTTCTCCAATTCTTTACTTTCTTTTAAAGTAATAAGCTATTAAGGTTGGATTTCCTTTCATCGAACATGAAGAGCCAGCACTGTTTTTGTGACAAACTGAGATTTTAATAGGCCAACTAATTCAATAGCCCTCGGCAAAATTGTTTGTTATTTACTTTTACGATCCACAATTAAAACGTTGTGTAGGTTAATATATGCAGACCCGCAGCTAAAGCACTTTTAGAATTAAAGTATTCATACTCTCTAAGCAATAGGATTATAATATGTCTGGATGTATCTCAGTATCAACAAATACAGTGCATATCAAAACAAGTATACCCAACTTAAGTAGCTTAGGATTGGAAAGTTATAAACGATCTGACTATAAAATGTATTTCATGGAAAAGGGTTAACTTGTTTTCTGTCTATTAACACCCTATTCATAATTTTTTAGCCACGAATGAATGATTGAACTTTTCTTGAGTTTGAGTTGTAATAGTCGCCTTTTCTATTTCAATCCAAAAAAATCAATGCCATAAAGTCAGCAATTTTCGGACTGAAACAACAATGTGTAAGGGCATTTGGCTCACATTCACTACTTCACGCTAAACTTGATACAAGAGGATTTTGACAGTACTATTTGAAAAAGGCTGCTGCCTAGTCATCCTTGGCAGCAGAGTTATGAATAAGATATCATTAGACAAAATATAAGACACTCATCAAAATGACATATATAGCAAGCTCATATAGATGTTAAATTGGAAATATGATTCTACAAAAGTTTAGTATACTTTTTTGATACACACTGTATAGGCTTTACTTTCATTTGCGGCCCTAACACCATCTTAAATCACAATCTATTTAAACACCTTTTAAATATTTACTAAAAGGTTATGTAATTTGAAGATGATGGAGGTTTACTAAACTCGTCTTTAAACAAATATCTCAACATATGATAATCATACCTAATCAATACAACCAGATTTAGTTTGACGACCGACAGATTTAGTTTGACGACCGACTTATTGCGGCTGAGAGAGTCTTATCAAGGAAAACCCCAGGCCATACAATTATTTTTTCTATACATAACAATTCGAAGCTTATTTTGTACCTACATGGTGCTTACTGTATTGACGACGTTTGTAAGTGCTGTGCAGACTGATATGTCAATACTGCAGTCATCGGATTCAAGTTTCATTGCATACAATGTATGCACATTCACCGCTCCTTGGGGAATGAAGAATTCATTTTAGCCAGGCAATGTAAACATTACACATCTGCACACAATGCTGAACAAATCGCAGTGGCACTCGCATTCTGCCGGTTAACCAAGCGTAAACAAAAAACAAAGTGATCCGCGTCGGCCCGTTCACGGATTTATCACAGAATATTAATTGTGCATCACTCTGAAACTCGTCAAATGCCATATACACACCTTCGGACATGCTTGTTACTCAATTTTACTAGCGGCGAGAAAAAAAAATCAACACAGTAACTTATACCCCCTTCACATACACGGACTTTCCTTACGAGTCCTTACGGATCGCCAACTCGTAGTCAATCGCAACCATCCGTAAATAACTCGCTGGTATCCGTAAATAGCTCGTCACAACTCGCAACAACTCGCAGACACTCGTAAGGATCCGTGAAAGGAGAGGCATATTCTTTGACACGTCAAAAATCTTCTTACGATTGTCTACGGATTTATTTGTCCGTAAGTATCGTAAACCGCTCGCTACAACACGTAACGATCCGTAAACTGCTCGCAAGAATCCGTAAATGACTCGTAACTGTATTTAAACGATTTGTTTCGGCTAGGATACGATTTTTTTACGGGTCATGTTACGATGGCTTTACGGATTGTTACGAGTTATTGCGAGCACTTTACGTGTAGCTACGAGTATTTTACGAAGAGATACGTGTAGCTACGAGTATTTTACGAAGAGATACGTATACTTTACGTATTCTTACGTATTGTTTACGTTTTGGGGAAAGGTATAAAAGCTGCAAATTTGAACACTTCATTTTCAGTTGTTATTTTTTTGGTTAAAAAACGTAAGGAATCGTATATACTCGTAACTAACTGGTAACTATTCGTAACAACACGTAAACAGGTCGTTAGTAACACGTTAGTTGATCGTAGTTATCCGTGACAAACCGTAACTAGCTCGTAATGCCTCGTAACAACTCTTAAATCGGTCGTAAATGTGGTCAAATCGTAAGGATCCGTGAAAGATCCGTGAATTTGTGCGATCCGTAAGGACTCGTAAGAAAAATCCGTGTATGTGAAGGGAGTATAAGATATAAAATAATGTGAGCGGGCACCCCGCAGCCAAATGTACAACAATAAGAGGATATGAAGAAATTCCATTGCCCGGTGTTATCCCTAAAATGTCAACGTTGCAAGTGAGTGGAGCGAACGAGCGCGGTAAAAATGTTGTTTCGATAAAAAAGATAACAAATATTTTCTGGCTCCTCGCTGTCATATCCTCGTCGCCAAAATATATGGAAGTATTCAGGCGATAAATAATTCGAGCGAGCGAAGCAAACGAGAAAGAAATTCACTTTTTACCTTTGAAAACCGAGTCATGAAATTACAGACTCTACACACAAAAAAACTAAAGATACAATAATCTACTACAATAGCAGCACCCTTTGCCAAACCCATGTAGGTGGATGCAAATCTGCACCCCAATTGTTCCCTTATTTCTTAGTGTGTTATAGCGGTTCCTTATATTTCGTGCTCACGAAATCGACGATATTCCAGAATATATATTTGTTTAATGTAACTAAATTTCTCTCGCGGCACCCCTGTTGAAAAACGCTAGGTTAACTATCCAACTACCCCCGAATTTGCGTTTCTTAAACCGTATAGCTACGGAGGAAGAGTTAGCAACAAGATCGAATGAAAAGGTTTACGACACGCCCATAGTGAACAAGCCAATAGTAGGGACTTTTAGAATGAGTGAACGAGAACACGACGAACGCCGACTGATCATGCGTGTCAACGTACTTAACTGCCCATGTTGAGGCCCGGTCACACAGCCTTTCGCGTCTGTATCGCGGGTAGAATTTCGCGATTTTTTTTTGCCCGCGGTTGCCCGTGGTGGAAAATGTGCAAAATTGGCTTACCCGCGGTTTACCCGTGGTATGCCCGCGGAACAGACGCCGGCGACTGTTCCGCGTCCTTATCGCGGTTGAAGCGCGGCGGTACCGCGGCCTACCACGGGTATAATAAAGCAGCCGAACCGGGCTGTAGAAATCATAACCGCTCCGTGCTTACACGCGGTACACACGCTAATGCACGTGTTATGTACAGACGCGGAACAAACGTGCTATGACCGTGCTCCACCCGCGATTACCCGCTAAAATTTCGCGTCCTACCGCGTGTAACCACGTCTTAACCGCGGCCGTAGCACGTCCTAGCACGTTCGTTCCGCGTCTGTACCGCGTCTTTACCGCGTGTGTACCACGTGTACCGCCCGCGATTACCCGCGGTCTAAATTTTTGGGCAGCCCAAAACTTTTTCGCGCGGCCAACCGCGTGTGAATTTCTTACCGCGTGTAACGACGGGTAAAGTACGGCTGTATCGCGTCTTTATCGCGACCTCAAAGCGTCCAACAGCGTCTGCTTCACGGGCAGAAATTTTTGGCCGTGATTCGGCCGCGATACGCCCGTGAAAGGGCTGTGTGACCGGGCCTTTGGCTACAATTAGAAATCTTTTAGATTGCACTCGACGATATGCATGCAGGAAGTAACACAATAAACATCACGGACAAAGAAAGAGGACATTCCTCATTCTACCCTCAACAAAAGAACATCCCTTCACTGCTAATATGTAAATATGTGTAGAACAGGTGCATGTGACACCTGTTCTACACATTTCAGCATGTAAAGGCGCTTTATAAATGTCAATATGTATGTATGTATTGCATGTACTAGATTTAGGAAAATCAAGGTTGACGCATTCTCGATCGCCGACTGAGACCACGTGACGCAGGCGCAGTGCCTTAAAATGACGTCACACGTTGCAGTCAAAGCTCTTGACGTGCATTTCTAAAAGTCCCTAATACGTCGCACGCAAACACATATCATTCACGTTATAGGGGACAACGCCCATGACATTGAAAAATTAAATAATTCCGGATTAAGCTACCACAAACTGTACCATAGCAAATGCCCATTCGCAGCTATTACAACTTTGCCAGTTTGGCTTTGTTCAAGGAGCAAATCCCACACATTGTAGATCGAAATTAGCTCTCTATTATGGGTGCTTAGATTTTAGTGTTTTGGTTGGATTTATGTGAAATTGTATTTTTTAAAGTTTTTTATATGACTTATCGGGTGGGGCGTAGGTGCAGTGGTTAAAAAAAGAATTCTGAGATGGTGACTACAAGGAAATGTATGGGGGGTATGGGTAAACATTTGATATTTGTTTTATGTGAGTGTGCAGAGCCTCTGTCGATTAGGTCTTCGCATGAGATACGAAGCATGCAACCGTTTTGAAATTCATCCATGTTGCCCTATAACCTTTAACTTGCTCATGATTTAAAGTCACCCCAACTGCTTGTTATCTTTCTAAGCTTACTGAGCGATGAATAATTCAATATTTTGCTTTGTTTGATTAAAGATTAAGATTCGACAGACAATTTAATTGATTACTGTACGTGGCAGATGCCGTTGAGATAGAAAGACACCAACTATAGAGTAGGGGGAAACCCCGGTGTACGTGGTCCACCTGCACACACCCCCCAGTGGCGGATCCAGGGGGGGCCGAAACGGCCGCGGCCCCCCCTATTGGCGGCGCAAAAAAAGGAAGAAAAGAAGAGAAAAAAAGAAAGGAGAAGAGGAGAAGAAAAAAAGGAGAAGAGAAAAGAAAGGAGAAGGGAAAAGAAAAGGGAAGAGAAGAGAAGAGAAGAGAAGAGAAGAGAAGAGAAGAGAAGAGAAGAGAAGAGAAAAGAAAAGATAAAGAAGAAAGCCTAACTCCCCCCCCCCCCTCCCTCCCACTCCGGGGTCGGAGGGACCGAATTTGTGTTCCCAAAATTTCCGATAAAGAGATACTTTTCACGCAACAAAGTCCGGCCCGTATTACACAACAATCCGGCCCGTACTGACTTTAATACACCGGAGATAGAGGGGTGCTTTCAAAGAGAGGGAACATACATGTGCGTACCCTATACTGAGTGGGGGGGGGGGGGGGACGGTGAGAAAAGGGGAAAGACAAGGAAATGGCGCTAAGTGACAGTAACGACGAATAAGAGAAAACTGTAATCGGGAGATTTGGGGTCATTCCAGAAGGCTTTGCAAGCGTTATTGAATAGAGGGGGCCGGGCCGGCCGCATAAAATCTCGAGCCGCGGATTCAAAGTTAAACGTAAAAAACAGCCCCTGCGCTACAAAGGTTATTACTCTTTAGTGAGAAATTTGGAAAGGGCACAATATTTTGGATGTCTTTTAAATAGAAGCTATATACTCAACAGTCAAATTTTAAATTAACGGTAGGGCCGCTTCATAACTCTTATTTTACCCTTCATTTTGATTCAGCTCATACCAACTCGCTTGTGCTTGTATTTGAACTCATGTTGGTAGAAATCATGGACAGGGGCTGCAATCCTGGGCCCGATAGGGAGACACGTCCCTCAGGAAATTTGGAAATATAGCTAGAAAGAAATATAGCGGATTTTTCTAGAATGCATAATTTCAACATTGCAAAATCTCGCTTGGTCGCTACGCCCCGGCCCTCGCCCGATAACACAAAACTATGATATGACGCTCCCGGCCGTAATTTATCCATGGTTGGTGTAATAGATCTTTTTTTCCCTTTCATTTCTACTAACCTAATTGTGTGCTATCACAATCATGATTGTTTCATTTTCCCTCTAAAGCAGGCGCCTAGCCAGGGGCGGTAGGGGCAGTAAGAGGACATAGGACAAAAAGGAGCAGACAAAGAAAAAAAAAAAATTCTGAACAAGTCGAGAACGGTATAACGAATCGTCTTCTTTCTCCAATAATTTAATGAAATGTCAAAGCTTCCGCGCTTCGCTCGGGAGGAGGGCAACTGAAATCAGACAAGGAATGGTAAAAAGAATCGTCTTCTTTGTCTAAAAATTTAATGAAACGTCAGAAGTTTACGCGCTACGCGCGGGCGGGGAATAAATGATTTCAGGCAAGGATTTAGAGTCAAGAATGGAACAACGAATCATATTCTTTCTCTAATAATTTAATGAAACGTCAAAGCTTCCGCGCTTCGCGCGGGAGGGGGAAAACTGAATTCAAACTAGGATTAAGAGACGAGAATGATACAACGATTCGTCTTCTTCCTCTAATGATGTAATGAACCGTCAAAGCTTACGCGCTACGCGCGGTCGGGGAAAAACTGAATTCAGACAAGGATTAAGAGTCGAGAATGGTACAAAGAATCGTCTCCTTTCCCTTATAATTAAATGAAACGACAAAGCTTCCGCGCTTCGCGCGGGAGGGGGGGGGGGAACTCAATTCAGACAAGGATTAAGAGTCGTGAACGGTACAACGAATCATCTTCTTTCTCTAATAATTTAATGAAACGTCAAAGCTTCCGCGCTTTGCGCGGGAGGGGGAAAACTGAATTCAAACAAGGATTAAGAGACGAGAATGGTACAACGATTCGTCTTCTTCCTCTAATAATGTAATGAACCGTCAAAGCTTACGCGCTACGCGCGGGCGGGAAAAAACTGAATCCAGACAAGGATTAAGAGTCGTGAACGGTACAACGAATCATCTTCTTTCTATAATAATTTAATGAAACGTCAAAGCTTCCGCGCTTCGCACGGGAGGGGGGAAACTGAATTCAAACAAGGATTAAGAGACGAAAGTACAACGATTCGTCTTCTTCCTCTAATAATGTAATGAACCGTCAAAGCTTACGCGCTATGCGCGGGCGGGGAAAAACTGAATTCAGAAAAGGATTAAGAGTCGAGAATGGTACAAAGAATCGTCTCCTTTCCCTTATAATTAAATGAAACGACAAAGCTTCCGCGCTTTGCGCGGGAGGGGGAGGGGGGGGGGGGCTCAATTCAGACAAGATTTAAGAGTCGTGAACGGTACAACAAATCGTCTTCTTTCTTTAATAATTTAATGAAACGTCAAAGCTTCCGCGTCGCGCGCTGGAGGGGGGGGGGGCACTTAATTCAGACAAGGATAAAGAATCGAGGACGGTACAAAGAATCGTCTTCTTTCTTTAATAATTTAATGAAACGCTAAGCTCTCGCGCAAAGCGCAGGAGGGGAAAACTAAATTCAGACAAGGATTAAGAGTCGAAAGTGGAACAACGATTCATCTTCTTTCTCTAATAATTTCATTAAACTATGAAAGGCCAAAGCTTCCGTGCTTCGCACGGGAGGGGGGAGGGGGTGGGAGGGGGGCTGAATTCAGTCTAGTAATAAGAGTCGAGAATGGTACAACAAATCTTCTTCTTTCTCTAATAATTAAGGAAACGTCAAAGCTTCTGCGCTTTGCGCTGGAATAGGAAAACTGAATTTAAACAAGGATTAAGAGACGAGAATGGTACAACGATTCGTCTTCTTCCTCTAATAATTTAATGAACCGTCAAGGCTTACGCGCTACGCGCGGGCGGGGGAAAATTGAATTCAGACAAGGATTAAGAGTCGAGAATAGTACAAAGAATCGTCTCCTTTCCCTTATAAATTTAATGAAACGTCAAAGCTTCCGCGCTTCGCGCAGGAGGGAGTGGGGAAAAAAAACTCAATTCAGAGAAGGATTAAGAGTCGAAAATGGAACAACGAATCATCTTTCTCTAATAATTTCATTTAACTTTGAAAGGCCAAAGTTTTCGTGCTTCGCACGGGAGGGGGGAGGGGGTGGGAGGGGGGCTGAATTCAGTCTAGTAATAAGAGTCGAGAATGGTACAACAAATCTTCTTCTTTCTCTAATAATAATCGCGCGGGCGGGAGGAAACTGAATTCAGACAAGGATTAAGAGACGAGAATGGTACAAAAAAAATCGTTTTCTTTCTATAACAATTAAAGAAAGGTCAAAGCTTCCGCGCTTCGCGCGTAATGGGGGGGGGGGGGGTATGTTGAGTATGTTGAGTTGAAAAAACGGTCTGCGCAATTTTCAAATTTCCGGCCCACCCTATTGGAAAATCCTGGATCCGCGCCTGCCCCCAGTATAGTACGATAATACTCTGTAAAGAGGTCCGTACTCAAACAGGAAGAAGAAGAATAGTAGGATATTTTAGACGATTTGAAGAACTAGATCACAAATCAGAAAAGACACCATGGTATAGAGGTACCGATATAAAACAAAGTAACTTAATAGGAACGTTATTTGTTATGTCTTTGTTCGCTAAAATTTATCTTTGACATACAAATGTTTAAACAAAGGTAGATTTTAGATAATAAGGCAACCAATAGAACCACTCCTTAGCCTAGGTAAACAAAACATAAGGATGCATTCTGCGCGTATATTGATTTCGGGCATAATTAATAAATAACGAATGTAATATGTGCGCAATGCGCTAGCATGCTATAGATGGCAAACTAACTAAACCATTCCTCCTCTCCCGCTCGAATCAAACCACATATTGATTTTCTTTCATTAAATCATAATGGTTTATTAGATAAAAACTCCATTGAGGGCTGTTCAAGGCTGAATTGATGAGGTGTACAGTATAACAAAATGAAAAATTGACAACTGACAATTAAAAGTAATACAAAATCACGATCAAATACGGTGAAACAACAAGTTCAAAATAGGGAATATATAATTTATGCTGCCAGAATTACTGACAAGAGAACATGACAAACGTTTAGTTCCGAGACTGAGAGAGAGATAGAGAGAGAGAGAGAGGGGAGTGTTGGTGATGTAGTAGGGAGAGATGGATATAATCAGAGGAATCGATTAGTAAGAGTGGTGAGAAAAGAAATAGATTAATTAGTCATGGAGATACTAATCAGAGAAATAATTATAGAGCAGGAGAATGCAAGAGAGTCAGATAAAGAATTATAGAACAGGAAAATGCAAGAGAGTCAGAAACAGAGAGAGAGAGAGAAGACGGGGATGAGAAGGAGGAAGAGGTAGAGAGAAGCCATTTCTACTTCATCCATTCATGTCAAAAGTTAATCAAAACTTACTAAAAACTAATCAGAAGTTTTCCGAATATCTAATCAAACTTTTCAAATTTCTTGAAACCAGTATTTGATAAATAAAGAAAATCGCACTTATAAGTAGGAAATCATTACAATAATCAATTTTCTTAATGTTAAAGATGTGAAATGGGTTGAACACAGGCTCTTGTTATTTAACTGTTGTGAATATTCTTGTAATTACCATGGAAGATAAATAAACAGAAATATACAATAATTTTCAGAATGCCTTTTATTTCATGATATCATCTCCTTTCCGCTCTATGGGTGCAAATATTTGAGTGTGGGGTAAAGAACTGAAAGCAAATACAATACAATAAAATACAATACAATAAAAGTTACAAAAACAGTTACACAAATTTCCAGAATACCAATTTTAGTGGTGAAGATACAAGAATATTTAAGATAAAAGAGTTTTCAGAATACCGCCCCGTTCTATAAAAACAGAAAATTAATATTTAAACCTCGTGCACTACTGCTGTGCACTAGATTTAACAAACCATTCATTCATTACGAGAATACCAAATACTTTGTATTTATGTGTGTACAATGTTCTTACCTATTCTTTGTTGCTGTTATGAGTTTATGTTCGAGATTTGGTTATTATTATTATTATCAATTTTCTTAAAAACTATGGCTCCTCATTATGTTTAACAGGGCCTCATGGAAAACCACCATATTGCTGATAATGAGTCACCCTGTTTAAATATCAGAAATAAATAAATAAATAAATAAATAAATATCAATGAGCCAAACAATGAACTCGACATGTCTCGTTCAATATCCCATTTTGAATTAACCTGAATGCAGTGCGTCACTAATTGACACGCAAACGTGAATTATTCATATAATAATTCTTCATACACACTTTTTTGTTTGCATTTGTGTGATACGACTGTCATGCTTTTACCTTTCACTCAAACTGAAGTTATCCAGGATTGACTTACTTTTTAAACCTTAATTATCTCGATCAATGAAAGGGAATTTGATTCCAATCTTATTTTATTTCGAAATCCATTTCCGGCTTTACTAATACTGTCGGCATCCTTTTATCTTCTTTGCATTCTGATGCATTTTGGGTAAAATGTCAATATATATGAAGATGGGGTTTAACATTACTACTATTTCCTTTTGAAATAATATTAGTAACATCGGGACCTATCAGCAGAAAATGTTGTCATTGGAAAGGATGCTGTATTCAGAAGACTGAGATGGTTATCAATAGTAAGAATATATACGTATATTAACTACGCAATTATATGATGTTTGGTTTACCCTGTAATAAGTAACTAAATATGATTATATCCCGCATACTAAGAATCTTGCAATCTGATTGGTCTAAACGAGGTCACATGATAACATATAGATAAGTACTATCTACCTGAGATAGTACTTTTGTAAAGTAATTTTTTGCTGCTACCCCACTTGCCCACCCTTGCCCATTGAATACGCATAGCAAAGTAGGTTACGCGAAATCTCAAAGTCAATGTCAGTGTCAAATGAGCGCGCATCGACTTTATTACATGTATGCATGTTGCGCTTTGTAAAATCTAGCTGAAGCTAAAGTGTCTGCAGAATCAGTTCTTATTATTATGTAAAATTCACTTTAAATAGACCTTATTGCCGATGTGGGATATAAAAAAATATTAACCTCCTTTACTCGGGCAATGGATACAAATTATCATCGCCTCGGTGATCTCGGGGCTACTATCATCCCTCACCTTGCGGCTCGGGATGATAGTAGCCCTGAAATCACCTCGGCGATGATAGTTTTCACCATTACCCTCGTAGTCGATTAATATTTGCTTATTACCAGAATGTAGGTTCCTTGCTATTTTAGCAAGTGGCGTACATCATTTTACAGCTGTATCAATCCTGAAAAGCTTAGAGCCAACACGAAATTGTCTAGGTTTCGTATTTTTATCAAAATGACAGTAATTGTGCAAATCTGCTAGAAACATTGCTGGCCAGAGATTATATCTACTTACTCTTAAATGAAAAGCTGAAGGGTGGAAATAGGAAAAGAAACCATGAAAGGTGAAAAAAAAGTCAGAGAATGACAAGTATTACATTGTATAATTACCCTCTAGCAAAGATATAGAAGTATCTGCATATTCCCAGCCCCAAAAACGAGACTATATGTAAATGGCGATATCTTCATGTTTAGGATGGGATGAAATCGAATTAGCAGTATGAATGACATGAGTAACGCTAAGCGCTTGAAAGGTTTATTTTGAAAACTCACGAAGACACCCCAAAATCACATAGATATTGTTGAGCTATTAAAACTTCTTAGAAAAGAACTAGAAGAAGGAAAATGACCGTTATTTACTTTTTTTCGTGCAATTTAGCCAATACATATTTAATTCTTCTGCCTTATGAGTTTCTTTTATTTTCTTTGTTTAGCTCACAAGACATACTTGAATGTCCAGTTCAGAAAACCAGGTTACCAGATGGATGTGACGATGATGATGATGATGATGACGACGATGATGATGATGACGATGATGATGATGATGATGATGATGGATGATGGTGATGATGATGATGATGATGATGATTATGATGATGATGATGATGACGATGATGATGATGATGATGATGATTATGACGATGATAATGATGATGATGATGATGATGATGATGAATCACAACGTTTGTATGGCGCCATATTTCTGTTTGAAAAACATTACAAGTCATAGGCACCTCCACCTATAAGACTGTTTATCAAACCTTTGCTGACTAGGAAAGGTTTCACGCATTGTTTAAAGTCTCCTGGGTTGTCAATCCAAGGATTTACCGCAGCTTATGTTACTTCTTGGTCAATCTTACCAAGAGAGAAATGGAGTGTGTTCCAAAATATTAGGAGTAATTGATTAAAAGGCAGGACCTCCATAATCTCATTAGATGTGTTACGGCAATACGGAGAGTAAAAGTAGGATATCACTGACATCTCCTTGGTCATCAAGCAGTCATTAAGGTTTGCAATAATAGTCCGGGTGACCGCAATCACATGTTGGGTCTCGAAATTTCCATTTGTGAAGGTTGTATCACAGGGATTCCATTTTTTGAGGTTGTACATGCGTGATAGTGCTGACTCTATCCAAAAGTAGTCCATTTTTTCTTCCAAAAATTCCTAAATGACTAAAATACATTCAGCGTTGAGAGAAAGACAAATAATTTCCATTCTCAAGCCGAGAAAAAGCAACTGATGACCCGGCTACTTGCTCCTTAACAAGGAACAAATTGGTTTCATACCTGGCGGAATCTTCACTAGTAAGGTTCATGCATTTACTTCTTTTCTACATGTACTCCCTTTCAAGAACTCTCATCAGCATGTGGAACTTTGAGACTTATTTTCTCCTTTCGAAAGATATCAAAGTCTTTGAGTACCAAAGAACTCTCTGGGCATCTTCTGTAACCTCAGTAACTTCAGTTACAGAATAGGCCTGCCACTGGAGGATCAAACAAGTATCACAATAATACTGAATGGTGGACTACCTAAAGGAACTGTTCTGGCTCCTATGCTTTTCAACGTCTATGTGAGAGACATGCCTTGCACTTGCCACTCAAACAGGTGACCTCTTACAGGAGCTCTCTTACAGAAGGCGTACAGGTGACGGGGGAATACATCCAGTATTGGCGCTTGCGTTAAAACCAATCAAACACATTAGCCACTGCCTTATATCTCAGCATGCATTCAGCTAACATTTTACATAAGGTCTCTTTTGGTGTTAGTACTAAGTGTTATGTGAGAAACACCAGAGAAACAGTAGGGTGAAATAAGGTAGTATGGTCTCCTCTACAATGAACACCTTAAATAATGAAAGCAAAAAGATGAAAAAAGGAGTCAACACCATCTGGTTACTTAATTTCCATGGACTTAAAGGGCATGAAAGCACACATAGAACATACAGCCTTGCATGTGTGTACCTTAAAGTCGAGTATTGTTCCACAGCTTAGGTTGGATGGCGACAGCTCCTCCCCCAAGAAAAATAATTTGAATTCTTTCGCATTTTTTGTAATGTCGTTTGGTACTTCGTAAAAGGGAAAATGTTATGTATTGCTCTTCTACAGCTGTGCAAGTCAAATACATTTTTCATTTGAACATCTTAATAATAAGATCTTTCCAATTCGTTTTGGCTCAACTAGCATCTTTGTTGTAAGTAAATGATGTAATCAAACGTATACGTATGAGGGAACCTCTGTATGTAGAAAAGAACATAGATGCGTCGTTCTTCAATTGTAATTCGATTTATTTTGCGCCATAAAAAAACGTGAATTTCATTCTCTTTTAAAATCATGCATTTCGTTAATTTCCTTTACTATAAATAGCATCATCATGACCAGAGAGAGAGAGAGAGAGAGAGAGAGAGAGAAAGAGAGAAAGAGAAAGAGAAAGAGAAAGAGATAAAGAGAGAAAGAGAGAGAGAGAAAGTAGAGAACAAAAGAGAGAGAGGGGAGGGAGAGAGAGATGGAGAGAAAGAGAGAAAGGGGGAACGATATGGAAAGAGAGGGACAGAGAATGAAAGAGAAAGAGAGATAGGAAAGGGGGAAAAAGGCACAAAGTCATGCACTTTTGGCGCAATTCAAATAGTAATATTGCGCTGGTGCTCGTGCCGATGAAATACTCCTCTGTCAAAATACCACCATTCCTGTCTCCCACTTCGTCTCCGCTTACTCCCGATTTGTCTATGACTTTAAAAACGTTCATCAGTTCTCCGCATTTAACTAGAGTAAGAATTGTATTATGTAGGTCTTACCAGGTTTGATATAGGTCAATATTTTCCCCTTTTTTGTGGTATAACAATGTAATATAGTTCTCCAACCGACCAAAAGAACATTTGACCTGATATAACATTTTCAAGTTGCGACATTGTACACAAAGAATGAAACTCTTTCGAAAATGTCGAGAAAAACACATTAATGCTACATACAGTGTACTTTATATACCCATGTGCACGTAAATACATGTAAATACATGGGTGTGTAGTCTGTGTAGATACATATAATTATCATGATATAAGATCGCAATACGTCCGATAGACTAAATGTATAAATACATTATAATAAATGTTTGAATTAATTTTGTAATGGTAAACGTTGGCATTTCCAACAGATAGTTCATTCAATAGCACGTAGAATGTCGAGAGTTTGAGCTTCATCAAGCATTCATTTTTACATACCTGCGATAATACAAAATTAATTGAAAGAAAGATAAATGTTTTCTTTGCAAAATAACAGGAACATTGTACGTGGAAATACTTTGAGGGGTTAAGCATAACTGTTTTTAGTCATACATGTCAGATGTCTGATAATAACTGACACTACCTTCCACGTATCTGCCTAATACCTCAGTCATACTAATGAGACCGACGCCAGACCGATATCATATCCGCATACCAAACAAGAGTTCGCGTTACGGCAAATGGCTGAGAATTGGTAGGTTTGGGTAGGTTTGGATTTGAAGTGGCGGGTTGACTGAGGTATGAAGCCTTTTAGATAAGAAATCTTAAAATGACCCTAGAGTATAGGATAAGCTACTAGAAATTAAAAGCATTGGAATACGTGATGACCAGACCGTAACAATTCTGTTATGTACATGTAGATTTTCTGACCTGATGGAGATCTTTTGAGGGCCCTCCACACTTGATTCGTAAGCTGTAAAGCGCGGTATATACCTTTAAAGTGACCCAACATTTGCTCCGAATACCATTGATACAGTCTATTTTTCGTGAGAAGTACAGGGTTAGGTTTAGGGTTGCGATTAGATTTCTGGTTAGGCCTAAGGTTTAGGTTTTGAATGCTATTGGGTCCAGGATTGAGTTAGGAATCTGGTAATGAAGGAATTACTGTGGAACAACTATCACAGGCATATGTTTCCTACAACCCTTTTCAATTGTATCTTAAAGGGAAGAGAGTTCTATATTAAGAGTTAGCCCAAGACGCATGAATGATCGTTACTAGTCTTTCATGATAAGCATGAAATACCAAGTCCCACTTGAGAAGGATCGTCTCGAAACATTCTCCTTCCAATGCATACTTGTAAGACATAATACAATATTATTACATTGTTAGCAAGTGCTTTGTAATTTCTTACAAATCATATGTCTTTAACTTAATTAAAGGGCCTAAAGAAGGGTAAGTGGTAAATTAATATGAATATCGGTGAAAATAGTTAACTGAAAATACATCGTCCTAAATGACTATTTGGAAAAACGTCCGCCGAGAAATCCTTAGTTTTATTACAAATCATTTCTTACAAATAAATTGCATTTAACTTCAAGGGCCCAACAAAGCGGGAGGGTAAATTGATATAAATATCAGTGAATATAGTTAAATGAAAATACAACGTCCCAAATTGATTTATCCAGAATGTCCGCCGAGACATCCTTAGTTTTATTACTCTATACGAGTGGGAAATAACTTGAAATTGACGAGCGAGGAGAAGTCATCATATTGGTATTGACAAAAGTTTGGACTTATTCCCAGCAGCGCCAAAATGAGTGTGATGAATTATTCTTCAGTCGGAGAAATTAGAGTCTACATTTTGCCGAAAACGCCAGCAAGGCATGATGAAAATTATTCCTCAATATGAATTTTCTTTGCAAGAAAGAAAATGACTCAAAGGTAAATCTTGATGAGTTTGCATGGAAGTAAAATTATATCAAGTTAGAAATGCAGATTCTTTTCGACCTTGGCCCCACCTATTTTCTCTTTGTTCCAGGTTCTAACTTGTATCTCCAGTGCATATTGATTTCATACTTATTCAAAGTAATTAAGGTAACCTTTGTACATTAATTTGGTCTGTAATGTGAATCCAAAGGGTGGGGATTTCCCTCTTGTTGCCACGTGGCTTCGCTCTCTATTCCACATAAACATGACAGATAGTTACATGTATAATCTTTGAATACAGTAAAGATAAGGCTACATACATGAGAAAAATTAAATACAATTTAAATTTATAAAAGCAATGGTAATTATCTGACCCAAAATAAAATTCTCACAGCCGGTGGGAAGTATGTTGCTTCAGAAAGGTGCCCTACATTAATAATTAAACCATACTTCTCAAAGCACAATCTGTTCACTTTCTAAAATTACGTTCTGATATCAAAACTATCATTGATAAAGCGAAAATTAAATAGATTTCAGAGGTGCGATTGTATTTTAGTTTGGAAAGGGAAGAAAGGGCATCAGTACTCGTCGGAAAAGGGAAAAATAGATGTAAAAGTAAGTGTGGCGCAAAATATTTAAAGCTGGTCGGGAAGAGGAGGTAATAAATAGAGTGATAGATGAAAAGATAAATGGAGACGGATATAGAACGAGAAAGAGAGAGAGAGAGAGAAAGAGGGGGAGGGGGGAGGGTGAGGGAGAGAAAGAGTCAGGGAAAGGGAGAATAGATGCTGAGCGACTCACTATTGTGAATGTTGCTACATTATTTCCTTTTTCTTTGATTGCCCTAGTTTCAAGATTGGCTATGTTTTTCGCTGACAAAATAATACAGGATAAGATTCAGATCGTGAATACGCTCTCCATCTGATCACAACTATTACGTAGGAACTTGGAAACAAGCTGTAATCCACATTTATTTCAAATTACACGTATTCATGTCAAATTTCTGAAAAGGTTTTATTGATCAGATTGTTAATAAAATATAAATATATATACATATAATACACTGTATATCCAAAATACCATTTGCTTTACATATAAATCTATTTTTATTTTGAAGGTTTGTTCTTTAGTTACCACCCAAACCACTAAAAGCATGTTAACAAAACATGCAAATGTATTCTAACTGTTTATAAACTGATGGTCGCGGGTGGTTTGTGGTATGGATGAATATAGTTCGGTGATATAGGACATATAAATCAAATGTAACTCTGATGAATGGAAGGTGTAAATTCACATGGGCATGTATTTTGGTGCAAGGTGTTTTTTAAAGGGCAAAGCAGAAGACAAGTCACTGAATTTTGTTCTTCATAACAGGCGCGCACATAGAGTTTTGTCAACATCAAGCGTCATCCTTTGGGGCCGAATGAATACGGCTGTGCACACAAACTCCCAAATCCTGAGCCATCTTAATCTTCTTTGTAACTAGGATGATTTTCTGAACATTAATCGTACTTAATCGTACTTAATCGTACTTCAAAATATACACTAGTTTTGTCGAATGGATTCAAAATCAGATTTAGAGCAAACAATAAATAGTTGGAATAGAGAGCTACAGGAGAGCTACATATACGTTCACACTACGCATGCCACGTGGCTAATATCATACACTTACCCTAGTGCTCACTCCAACCGGGAATCAACCGCTATTCCTAACTCTAACGCAATCATTATAATCCCCAATATATTTCCTACCCAAATATAGTTGTTCAATCCCCGGCAGGGCTTTAATGTCACTTGTCCAATATTAATCAACATTACCCATTATCGACCAAAATGGAAATGTTTAGTTCCTGGTCGGAAGAAATTCCTGGAGTGCTGTGAGTTTTGGCATTGGTAATCTCGCTAAAGCGTAGATAAAATAACCATATTAGTGATCTACAAAAGGTCATTATTCTTAACACTATTATAACATAACGCTTAACATACAGGCATGATGGACAATAGGCATTTTTCACAGCTTTTTCACATGAATTTCAAAGCTAATTGTAGGTGTCGTGTCTAAGTGGAAGTTTTCAAGAGGTCTATAACGAAAATTTTCTGTACTCACTGGCACCCCTTTAAAGGCAAGGTGTTATATAATATATATACACAAGAGAACTTAAAGATAAACTTGTGTTCTGGTAAAAAAGAAGATGAATTCTCACAGAATCAAACGAAACTTACACTGAATGTTCAAGATTACAAATAAATGTCATTTGCCAAACAAGTTTGGTATAAAATGTATACAGGCTGAGTAATGAGCATAGAAAGATAAGGAAATCAAGGTAAGTAGGCTCGACACCATTTGTGTAGTCCTATAAACATCTTTCTGTGAAAGGTGCTTGTTACTCTACCAAGACTGAGCCAAATTGATTTATTGCACACCAATATTTACATGCTAGTCATGATCAACTTTTTTTGATCCATTCCACACCTTTTCATTCACATCGCATGTCCAGCACTCAACTTTATCTTTAACCCCTATCATTTTGTTTACCAAAGTGACCTAAAAATCATTTGTTGTTTGTCCTTATTAGAGAAATTTAAAGTAAATTATGAACCACAAAAGATTACCTTGTATATGATATACATTCAAATATGTGATACGACCGCATTTACTTTCGGAAATGGACAAACCAACCAAGCAACCAAGCAACTCGCTGTCCATTTTGAATGCCCTTCCAAAGGGGTATCTAGTTATCCATCTCATGACCACACTTTTGCATCCTATGACAGACAATGGCATCGCAGGTGTCAAGAGGGTGGGGCACCAGCCCTTCTTGTGGTAAAGTGGATTTCCCTGGGGCATTTGCCACATTAGTCTCGTATTCAAAAGGTGCCATTTATCTTCTAGACTTTGTGTGCTCGCGTTCATGCCATTACATTACCTAATTACTATACCTTTCAACAAATCCCAGTCGGTGTTGCTCATCATTAATTTGTACAAAATAAGAGCAGAGTTGTCTTTATCCAACATAATGATCACTAACACCTTGTGTTCTTTAAAGGAGACCAACCATTTCCTAAATGGTCATCGTTAGAATACATGAAGTAATTCCGCCAACCTATACGAAAACTTAATGATGGACGATTATAGAACATTCAGGGACGAATTCCATTCACGCCGAATTTTACGCGTATCCACAAAATGTCCTAAAAACCTGAAACTTCACTTTTACCTTTAAATTGATTACTGGTGAGAATGGTGATGAGAATATCGTGGGAAAAAATGAAACTATATAAGAAAGAAATATTGCATATAGCAGGGCATAAACAAACTATCCTTTAAAAATGTGACAACATTATTTTGGTACATGAGAAGACATCATAGTCTCTTGAAAGATTTGTTGGAATGAATATCAAACAGACCCAGAGGGAAGCAGAGAATACAAAATATGAGGAGAACATGAAGACCTCGAATGGAATAACACTGCAATAGTGCACTAAAATTGCCGAGAACTGAAATGTGTGGGCAAAATGTTGCGTAAACCCTCCGAGCTATGAGAAGATGCCACGACAGATAGACTGATCACGGGATTATATTGGAATGATGATCTATGTCTGGAGGTAATCGTGAGATATTGCCGATGTAGTATATGAGAAGTGGGATATACTTGTGATACTTCAGATCAAAATGTAAGGGAATTAGCTTCGTATTGTACCGAATATCATGCACACTTCATTAAGGAATCAGTATATGAGGCCACGCATGCATGTGGTATGAAAGTTTCATCCAAACTTCCCAGTTGCTTCTATATAAACAATATTTCGAATATGATACTACGTGAAGAGCAACCCGTTCAGGATGAATTTCTACTTTTGTATTCTGGCAAAGAATATATTAAGAATGTGAAAATTCAAAATTTATTTTCGTCATTTACCTAGATTTTAATTATTTTGTGTGTAGTTCTGATACGAAAAATCGACATACATTTGACTTAAATGTATATAATTATTCAGTAAGGAATATTTCTCAATGGCAATTCAATTTCTTTGTGTTTGTTCATTACATAGTTTTTGTTATGCATATGTAATATAGTATAGTACTACACATTTTTTGCCAAAGACAGGGAACCAGACTCGACTAGTACTTGTGCTAACTTCTGGTACCCCCTTTAGCAACAAAAGTGTACACATAATCTTTTCTTTTATCTGTATATGACATACTTGGTAAAATAATGTTTATCTTATTCAAGCGTAACGTTATTTATCTTGTGTTATACTGTTATATTTTAGTTAATCATGATCTATACATTATGTTTTACTTGTTCTTATTGTTGTTAATAAACTCAAACTCAACTCAACTCAACTCAACTCAAACCAATCTTTTCTATATCGTACGGAATATAATTCAGTATTCTATTTGAAAAAATCATCTTCAAACTTTGTAATCAAAGTCTGACGTTATGAATATATGCGGGGTTTCTTCCAAGAACTGCAAACATATACAGAACACATCAATTTGCTGTAATCGATGACCTTTAGCAATCTTAAACCTACCATTAGTGAGGATAAATACATTTATGATTAATGAATAATTATCGATATGGCGCATTTATGTAGTATGTTTGTGTGAGAAATATGTGTATATGTGTGTGCGTCTTTCTTTGTGCGTGTGTGTGTGTATACATGTAGAGTTAACAGTACAGCAGTTACTTCTTTTCAATCAACATTGTAATACATCAGGAACTAAGGAAAGATGAATTGCATGTTACGTGAAAAAACAAACATATTCATCAAGTTATCATGCTAAAAGTCAATCCATGTAATTTGTAACTGAGGAGGATAGAATATGCGGTTTGAAGATGCGAGTTGCGCTTTGGTTTCCTCAATAAAAACATGCTGTGTGAAGTAAGTTTTTGAGGAAAGCGTTGAACAGAGTAGACGAAAACACACAACATTTCAATTAACAGTAGTTATCATATAAAACGTTTTTCTCATCATCAGACATGTCTCAATAGATTAAATAAACTTTATCTATGTAATCATTATTCCTTCGAGAATGTTTTTCTTTTGAAAACTGTACCTAGATTGAAAGTGCAAAACACACTTTTGAGTAAACTCAGCAATTTGCTAAAATAACTCGCAGTTCCCATGGTAATCCGAGTCCCTAGGTCGATTTGCAAATTGATGAAAAGCGTGTCAACAAAAGCTATCGGAACCACGCTTAATGTTTTGTGTGTTATTTACTGCTACCTTGAAATGACTGAGGCGTTATCTGGTTCAAATTAAGATAAGATACATATACATAAGTCCTCATCTTTTCGATTGATTGTATCTTAACACTTCCGTTGCTTTCTTCATATCTCTGGACGGTCGCTCGTTTGCCACACGTGCATTTTTTGCACAAAACAACATGCCCCAATGGATTTGTAAAATTACCCATTTCCAGTTTTTATTAGCACCATGACAACCCTTTAAACACCAGTATAGGATACACTTACATGTAAACAAAAATATTAAAGCCTTTGGTACATCCATCCCAAGATAAATATAATCTGGTACAGGAAGAATATCTGTGGGGCACAATGAGTTCAGGGGTTTCAGGAAAACCAGGGAGGCTAAGATACTAAATTCGTACGAGGAATTGCTCGTTTAAAACAAATTTTGCTGTATACCTTAAACTGAATACCTTAAACTGTATACCTTAAACTGAATTTTAGACTTTCCCTTGAAGAAAGCGCGGGGAACATAGATATCTCAATTAGGAGCTGTTTCATCTAATCATGGCGGTTGAACACAGGGGGGATATGGGGGAAGAGTTGAGCCGTTTACTGTCTTAGGACTGCGTCAGTGACTGGTGCGGAAATTAATGCGCCAGGTTAGAAAGACATATAAGACAAAATAAAAGCAGATTTTGCAGTCCAAACGTTATGTTGATTTATCAGCACGTGGTGCAGAATATGACGCCCGGAAATGAAGCCTCGTGTGCTAAATGACGGACATTTTTAGTGAAATACAAGTGGTGGAGACAGGTGTGTGAATAGATCTAGACCCAAACTACGATTAAATGGCATGAGGAAACGAAAATAAAAAATACAGATGTTTCTAAATATTAGTATGCCCTTTCCCCTCACCCATCCGCTTGTTCACACACACGCATACACGCACACACGCATACGCACACCCACACGCCGACCCATACACAATCGTATAATATGTAAAGCGCCACGGCATAGACCACACACCGGCCTTTCCGGTCACGAATAAAGGCGGAAGCAGCTTCACACCTTCTGTCGTCTGCAGTCCAGGGCACAGACGAATGAATCCTCCCCTCTATCTTTGATTCTATAATGGCTTAGCAAACCTAGTGAGGCCCGTACCACAAACGCATCTATTTTTATTTGTTTTTTGTTTGTTTTATATTGTCTTGTGCTGTCATGAATTGAATGGGGGATATCAACCAGGAGAAGTTTATTACTTTGGGAAACCTTCAGTAAATGTAGTACATCAATACAACAAAATTGTCAAACTGAATTCCTGCAGTTCATTATTTTAGAAGTAGACTCTATGTTCACTCACGACTAGCATCGCTGGAAGACTCCATATTGCGATTCACCATTTTATTTCTGGTCAGCTGAACGTAGATCTCACGACGTATACGTGTGTATATTTGGTTACTTCTAGTGTTACGGCTTGATTAGTGCTATTGACCTTTAGAGCATGTTTTCCCTTCTCGATGTGAAATTCGGCTGGAAATAAATTTGGCAATTTGAATTAACTATTTAATCATGTTATTTAAGAGTATGTGTGCTATTTGTTTTTTTAAAGAAGTTAATTATGATTACATCTTATAACCTGACACGATCGCAAAAAAGATAATTCATGAAATTCCTATAGAAAACATATCATCCACATGGCTTTTTCTTTGAAATATAATTTGACTTGGATTTAAATTCATGAATGCCGAAACTTTTGGAAAGGGGCGTAGACTCTAAAGAGCAAGAAATTAGAACTTTTCTTTTGTTGCTTGTTTGAGAGCTTTTGCTATAATACTAGACATAGGGATTAGTCTCTTGTGCCTTGGGTTTCAATATCACTAAGAGATTTTCATCTTTCCATAAATAAGCGCAGTATGAGCATTCGTGGATTTTATAATGAATATATGATGAATATGCAAAATATACATATTCATGATTGTCTCCAGGAAGATATGATGGGCCATTAGTTTCAGAACAAAGGAGACTCAAGTGAAAGTAATCTGATACTTGTAATTTTTTAATTTTCTTTTGCAGGCGAGTATTTTTAATTTTATTTTTTTCGGAAGGGGGGGGGGGGCACATATGGAAACGTTCTATCATCCGCTCAATCTGACTCGCGTGCATAAAACGAATAGACATTTTTTTTGTTTGTGAAAAAGTGATGTGGAGGGGGTAGTTGTCTTTGGGGGGGGGGGGGTAGTTGTGATAATTGTCCTCGGGGGGTAATTTTCCGGGTGGTAATTGTCCTCTGCGGGTAGTTTTCCGGAGGTGATTTTCCAGGGGGTAATTGTCCTGATACGCCTAGAATGCAATTATTGCACAAGCATAGATTTCTGAAATTAATATCCCGATTCTCTCCTCAGCCGATATTAATTTCTTTTTTTCTCTTTAAAGCATCTTTTAAAATTGACAACAAATCTGCATTGATTTTGTGGTTCTTGCACCGGAAAATCTGAGTTTATTTTTAATAACAAACAGCATAATCACCCCAGTTACTTGATATTTTACATTGATGCTTTACTTTTAATCCTCATTGGAAGAGAAATTAATCGAAGCATCGTGTAATAATGAACGATAACAATATAGATTGTAGGCAAAGGTATGTCGGCGGCTAATTTATTTCTTGGGGGAAGGGGCCTTGACGCCTTTTGCTTAAATGGCCGCCCCCCCCCCCTCCCCCGCTCCGGGGTCGGAGGGACCGCATTCACGTTCCCAAAATCTTCGGTAAAGGGGTACTTTTCACGCAACAAATTCCGGCTCGTAATACAACAAAAATCGGCCCATATTGACTACACACCGGAGATAGGGGGGGGGGGAGGGGGGGGGGTGCTTTCAAAGGGAGGGAACATACATGCGCGTACCCTAAATAACACTGAGTTGGGGGACGGGCCTAAATGTAAAGAATGAAAGATACTTCCTTTAGATACAGTAGATACAAATGACAAAACTGGCACATCGCTACCAAAATATGAGTTTTCAGGCACCTCGCTCCCTGAATATAATGTCCAAATGTTGGTACTTTCCAAATTATTGTAGGCTGCAGCCGCCACATTCCTCTGCCCTCCTTGCAGCTATGAGTGTGGATCGTTGAATTATTCAATGTCGTTTACCGTAAGGTAACTAAGTACATTAATGATTGTAATTTCTAAGAAGAATAAATATGCATGTTCACATTTTGATAGAAAAGTTGATAAGAAAGGATCAAAGCAAAGTGGCTAAGGATGAAATTTCAAACTTTCCGCTATCAACGAATTAAAGTAAGAATAAAAGAGGGACCATGTCGTAGTGGAAATACACCGATGTTATCCACAAATCTACGTAACCAAAAATATAAACCGATTCGCTTTTAAGGACCCGGTAACACTGACACCGGCTATAACTTGGGCTGGAGTAGCACCGTGTGTGCGAGGGTGTGTATGTGTTGGTGTGGATGGAGGGGGCATGAGAAGTACTTACTTCTACCATGAGAGACAGACAGAGAGAGAAAGAATAATTAGGAGGCCGAGTTGATATATTTCCTCGTATATCTGTGCGTACCCCCCCCCCCCCCCCCTCCGCTGGAATTTTAGTAAGCCTGGAAGACTAGTGCTCTCCTCCAAATGACAACATAAATTCTTAAGTTTTAACCCGTCATATTAATCTACGAAAGCTCAATCATGTCGCTCTTTCGATTTGCGAATCAACCAGAATGGAAACCATAGTCTAAAACGAAAATCAGGTATGTAAGTTATTATTTTGCTAACAGGATATAAAACATGAGGACGGTGGAAAACATTTGGTTGTCGAGACGAGAACAAAAATACCTGCCGAAGAAATGATACCAATTTGCACATGCAGAGTTCAATGGGACAGAGGGGGTGGATATGCTCTAATTTTCCCCTTGACGGAGCTCCTCGTTGTGATATGATCCAATGTTTTCTGAAATGTATATTTCATTCAGTTCTCAAATGCTTCGAAATGTTATCCCTGCAGACATAAGGAGGCAATCACAATGGACATCGATGTAGCATATCAAAACGTTGGGTCCCAGGCCTGTTAGTGCGTGTTTTATTACCCAAACATGTTCTATGGAGAATGACGTTAAAATAACGTCTTTTTTTTGTTTTTTGGTTTACATCTACCTTCATTCTGCTAAAAGTACCACATATTTTGTCTAATACGACGAAGACTGTGTTCTTTCTAGTTAAAGCAAACATATTACAATTTCATATTCATTTACTATCGCGTTTGATTTGTTAAAATAGTCAACTTACTGTTATTTTCAGCTCGTTTTCTATGTTATTTTATATTTCCAACCATATAAGACTCTTTTAGATTGATCAATGTTCTCCCCCGCGTATCCAAGATGTAAGACCATCACATCTTTCCCGAGTGAACGTTTTGGTGCGATGATTTAGTTTGAGAACTGTGTCGCCTACAGTCTCTGTCACGGTCCACGCACTTTTCTTCAATTCCAATAGGGTCCATTTAGCTCCAAACGTTTTTATATGGTAAGTCATCTTAAAGATACCATGTCTCATTTGAGGGCAAGAAAATGAAAAGGTTTAATTCGAACGGCATTTGAAAAATAATACTAATATACAACTTCCCTCTAAACTAAAGGGCTTGAAAATGTCTGTTAGTGGGAAAATAACGACCATTAGTTGTCGAATCGAATTTAGTGATTGCAATACTTTTAGTAATAGTCTGATTTCCAGACCCTTGTACCGAATGGTCATACGCTTTTTGCTGCGCAAAGATTCAATCAGTTTAATTTGGCCGTTACAAGAAGTGGGCTGTCGATGTACACAAATGCTCATGTACACTTTGTTTATGAATTTTATGACCAAAGAAAAAAAAGTCAATCAGTCACTCAAAAGTGTCTGACAGTGAAGTTTAGAAAGTAAACGGGTTTCCTTGCATAATTTGAATAATAGGACACTTCTAACGCTTACATTTCAAAGATCGGACATTAGTAACATATTCATAATTCCTGCAAATTTCTACATAACTTGATGTTGACATAGTACCTTTAACATAATCTACGAAGTACAGTCGCTCTTTACGATAACCATAGAGAGGGCATGAGGGAATGAAGGCTCTATTTAAGAGGTGTCATATACACTGTCACTGGAAATGCGAAGTACGTGGGTTCGACAACTGAAAGCCTAGCCCTCGACTTTAAAAACTCATTCACCATGGGACTCTACAGAGTACATCTACTAATAAATTCGATACACATTATTTTTTTGAAACGGATGGAAACTGACTCATTTAATACCTACATGTAGGTCACACTATGCTTCCGATCGGCTGCCGACTTCTGACAACCAAATAAAGCTGCAACCGTCCGTAACCAATTTGCAAGAATTCTCTTCTCTTTTCTTTTACGTGGTATTTTATTTCCATTATTCACAGGTATTACAATTACAAATAAATATTTGATAAACATTCAACAAAGATTGATAATGACATACTATAGTTGAAAGCTACAAAACAAACGACTCATTTGAAAATTTAACATTATTATAGTGTATTTTAAGATATCACTTCAAATTGACACATTGAATATGCATGACAAAATAAACACATTTAGCATGTAACAACCATGAATTGGAACCTATGTAAAAGACAGATACAAAATAAGCATACACTCATTGGGCTGTAGGTCAGTTGCTAATCGTTTGTCGAATGTCGTGAGAAAATTTCCCGACCATCAAAGTCTTTCCCAAGCATCATTACAATATGTCAAATAAGGAAAAATAATACTATTATATAATGTTATCAGCACTCTTTCGGGTGAAGAAAAAAAATATCTAAAAATGACACCTACACTCCGGGGCAGCTTTGTGCATACAGCATCTAAATGATTTTCCCCAGATAAATGCTCATCAATAGTTAACCCTAAGAACTGAACATTTTCAATAAGCGCAACATCATGGCCTCCAACATTAAGAAAAGTAATACCATCTGGAAGCTTTTTAACCTTTAAGCGAAAAATAACACATTTTGGTCCTTTGAACATTCAACGATAACGTATTACAACAATATCACGCATACAGTTTCTGAATCTTTGATTTGCAATTAGTAATAAATCTTCAGCCTTCTTATCAGCCAGCAGCAAGCTAGTATCATCAGCAAAACGTGAGTATAAGAATAATTTCGGTGAGTGTAGTATATCATTTATATAGATAAAAACAACAGAGTACCATGATTAGAAGCCTGAGGAACACCATGTTTAATAGAAGCAAGTTTGGAACTAGTACCATCCACCACAACAAATTGAATCCTGTCAAACAACTAACTTCGAAACCAAGACACTGAGTGATTTCAAGTTTGGTGTTAGTGTTAGTGTTAGTGTTTAGAGCAGTCAAGAGCTCTTAAATCGAGCGGAAAATTTGCTGATGAAATTAAGAGCCCGATACCGATATCAAAATCGATAGCTTAACACCAGCCGTGACGTCACCACATAATTGATTTAACGACGATGATTTAAAAATAGTACATCAAAACTAAAGATATCATGAAAAGTACAGAATAAATTTACACCTATTTCTCTGGTCTTATAAAATAACTAATTTTACACAATAGAATATATGAATTACCTGTTTCACATATTTGTATTTGATCGTCAGACAATTAAACACTAACACCAGCCTAAACACCGAAATGGAAATCAGCTGGTGTTAAAGCTTTGACCTCTGAATATCGGTAGCTAGTGCTGAACCGACCTGTGTGGCTGGTGTTAATATTTTAAGTACGAATGTCCTATTCACTAACACTAGCCCCTAGGGATTAAGCAAATGTTCATTTCCAGTTCGGTGTTAGTGTTGTACCCGCACAACAGTCAACGCACGAACGACGCTAATTTATTGTCTGACAATCAAATACAAATATGTGAAACAGGTAATTTACTATGTGATTCACATATTCTTTTGTGTAAAATGAGTTGTTTTATAAGACCAGAGAAATAAGTGTAAATTATTCTGTGCAGCTTTTCATGATATCTTTAGATTTAATGTACTATTTTGAAATCATCTTCGTGAAATCAAGTCTGTGTGGCGATCGCGATGACGTCACAGTGGTGTTAAGCTATCGATGTTGATATCGGTATCGGGCTCTTAATTTCATCAGCAAATTCTTTGCTCGATTTAAGAGCTCTTGACTGCTCTACACACTAACACTAACACTAACACCCAACTTAAAATCGCTCAGTGCTACACCACGTATTTCATAATGCTCAAGCTTCCTGCATGAGAAGGATGCCGTGGTCAATGGTATCAAACGCCTAAAGCCCCTTTCACACCGGATCTGCGTAAAGTTGCGTAGTGTGGCGTACCGACTACACCGAAATTAAGCTGCGTTTTCATGAAAAAATGTCGCTTCGGCGTAGTCCCTGCGAAGGTTATGCGTAGGCTGGCATACGATGGCGCATGGTTACGTACCCTGCTCATATGCATCGCGTACTTACGGCGTATGCAATTGGTGTAGGGTTGCGTACGTTTACGTAGGCCTGGTGTATACAGGTTTGCTTACGGCTGCGTACGGCTGCTTACTGTGTGCGCAAGCTTTTAGTGCTTCATCAGACCGGCGTAGGGTAGCGTACTGTTGCGTAGGCTTGGCATACTGTAGCGTAGTGTTGCGTACAAAATTCGTACTTTCTACGTCTAGTGTCTACGCCGAAGTACGCCAACAAATATTTTATAAGAGTTTAATTTTTTGCGTCCCTCAGCGTATAGTTACGTAGGCCAGCGTTGGGCAGCGTACGCTCGGCGCAACTACGCAACTCTACGCATGGCCTGGTGTGAAAGGGGCTTGAGATAAATCTAAGAATATCCCCAATACAATACTTTTTCATTCAGGACAGGGTTTTAAGAAAAACTTGTTCTTCTTTGAATTAGTGGCATTTGTATTGTCTTTTATTGCTTCGGTTTCAATAATATGTCGTGTATCTGAAAAGAATATGCATGGACACAAATTAGAACAAATGCCAATAAGTTAAAATTTAGTATTCAGGAATTTTCAAATATGCTGTTAATGTAAGGCGTTTTATTCCCCTTTGGAAATAAGAGGTGTCACAGGCCATCTGTGAACAATAAAAGCAGACACTAGTGTTTTCACAAACATTTTTCTCTCTGGTCATGCACCTGGTATATTTTAAGGTTTCAATACAAATGTATTTGAATTTTCGAAACAACATTTACACATCTATTATAGTCAGCTATTTGTTTGTTGCCTCAACTGCATGAACTATTCTACATAAGTATTTATAAGTATTTATGGCAAAGACGTATATGCTCGGAAGTATTCGGTGAATGTGTGAAAAGAGTTTCTGCATTAATTGCGTCAAAAGTTATCGCAAAAAACCCAAAGACACATCCATTATAGTCAGCTATTTGTTCTGGCCTTAATATGCATGCCGCATCGTACGTTCTGCTTCGATTTGTTGATGTTGCGAAAAAGCAAAAACATATGTATTCAAGGTATGTACCCTCATAGGTAATGGGGTCCCGCGTGACGAATTTGTTGTGTCCATTGCAGCGAACAGATTAAAGGTAGGATGTATTACGATGTATAAATATCACCTTATCTGCATGAACAATGCACCGCAAATTTGTTCACACAAACGTATTTATAGAAATTCAAACCGAAGAAGGAATACAAACGTAGAGCGTTATCGCGCTATTTGCGAACAAAGTACCTTTTTTTTAATAGACGGCTAACTTTGAGGGATTGAAAGCTTGATACCTGATTCGGATGCTGTTTGATACTCTAGAAGCAGCCACACTGCAAACTTCTTGACGGGAGGTAGAGATATAATGTTGGAAATAAGTCACTAAGTTCAAACCAACGTAATATTACAGTTTATGCTACGGTCATAATTTCGTACGAATCTCCCTGTTTTTCCATAGTCTTCCCGAATCTCCTTTGTCTGAAAGTCGTTCGTACGGCGTTCGTAGCAGTTCGTAATGGCATTTGTGACCGAGGCTTTACATAAACCGTGTAGGACGTAGCGATAAGGTCTAAACACGATGTGCGGTGTCCGGTACTAACTTTATTTGATACACGAATTATAGGATTTTTTCTTTAATAACTACACTGGACAGGTTTAACTCGAAATTCTGCATGTAATTATTTGAGATATAACGAGAGTAATAAGCATTTTATAACCCTTTTATTTTATCATCATCGGATCTAATGATGGGGGAAGGGGTCACAGTAGACAACGTCATCCCAACAGAGCCTTTTGTGTTAAAAAGAAGCACTTGCCTCTATCGTGCTCCCGGAATATTATCGTTATCCCCCTAAAACTTTAAACATGTGAAAGAAAATGATGATCTTATCTCTTATTCTTTTTTTCTCTTTTTTTTTGGGGGGGGGGGGGGAGGCGGGGGGGGGGGGGGTAAAGCATCGACAAGAGAAAGCTTGTCACATATTGTGAGAGCCGAAAAGTTTTTTCCATCCGTCTTTCATATTCTTGTTCAGGTTTATGATAAAAGAAAGGGCGAATACGGTATGGTAGAGTGCCTTAATTGATAATGTAGAACAATATTATAGATCGTCGTGATCTTTTAGTTTCCTTATTGACCCCATTGCGAGACAAACGAATATCACTAGCGATATTATTTTCGATACTATATCCGCAATGAGTAATATATTTAGCATTAATATTATAGATGTATCAAGTAGATGCAAACATATTATTTTAATTATACCGGCTTCTGCAATCTGCATATACGAGTAGTATTGTCATAATAAGAGAGAGAGAGAGAGAGAGAGAGGTGGGGGAAGAGAAGGTGAGAGAGGGGAGGGAGAGCAAGAGAGAAAAGGTAAGCGAAGCATGGGGAGGGAGAGGGGAGGGAGAAAGACGGAGAGAGAGAGAGAGAGAGAGAGAGAAAGAGAAAGAGAAGGGGATGAGAAGGGAATTAAAACAATAAGAAGAGAAGATTACTGATATATGACTATACTCTTATTGATGTCTTGTCATTTCCTTTCCACTTGACTTGACATTCAGCAACCAATACATCTTTGTGGAAAGAATGTTTTTCTTAAATTCACGCGCCTTAATAGGAACAAAATAAAGATTTTTGAAATAACTTGTATCAAGGAGTTTTAAGAGCTGGAGTCCCAGCTGGTAACATATTATTTAAATCAGCTGCCGTTTTTTAAGGTTGCACGATATAATCTACAGGTGTGCTGTTACCTTAAAGTCCTTTGATGTCCGAGGTTCGAAGCCGCCATTATAATCATAATCGTCATTTTCCACAAAGGAATAACGTTAATTTTTCACTTTTTATTTGAACTAACAAGGGGAAAATCGAACAGATGATAAAATATAAATACAAAAGCCTAATTGTGTCAAGAAATTTGCATACATTGTATAATACCAGTTTTAATTTGTGAAAAATAGTAAAATTGTACAATCCTAAAACCTGCAATTCGACATTTTTCCGATTACTTCCGGCTCACAGAAATGAAAAGTGAATTTGTTCTTGATTTATGATGTTAAATGTCAGATTAGTGCCCACACATGCTCAGTCGAGTAATTTTGATTAATATTTTAGGAAATTTTGCTCCATTTCCTTTCGATTGCCTACCGCCAAGGTAAGCACCGTAAAGGTAAGCACTGTGTACTGCTCGTATTATCCGACGAGTGGTAGCGAAAAGTAATTATCATTACAAAAGCATATTTCCCTTTGAAAGTGGCCCGTTATTTTGCAGCTATAGGCAGGAATCTTTTGTTTACGTATCTGCAAGAGAGATCCAGTTAAGCACATGCCTGACATATTTTTTTCCTGGCGGCATCGAAGATAGTACATTGGAAATGAGCTAGGTATGACTCCATCTCTTAAAACCCCTTGGGTGTACTAGTACAATGTCAAAAGACCATTTTCGTAATGTAATCAAATTTAATGAACAAATCTTTGTTAAGCTACTATTCCATTCCCCTGTTACAAATAATTGTATTTCAATGATCAGAATGCGAATTGCTTACATTACGTTTTGCTACGTAAGGCAAGACATTGGCCCGAATTCACAAAGAAGGTTTGTCGACAAACCGAGGTTTTTGTACGTCATATGACGCGTTTTTACGCGTTTTTTACAAACCTGGTTTGTAAATAACAAAAGGAGGTTTGTCGACAAATCTCCTTTGTGAATTCGGGCCATAATGTTTGTCATACCTAGCAACAACTTATGGATGTAATTTGAATTAGCAGATGAATTAAATAATTTGTAGTTAGGCACTTAACAAAGACTTCTGAATAAATTGGATTAGCCTACATTTCTAAAATGGCCTATTCCCTCGCGACGATGACTTCATCTCTTCGTGTTGCTTGATATGTTGAGGATATGACACACACCAATGACGTTTCGTTTTAACAATCAATTTAATCGAATGTTACAACCCATTTACAAAGTGAAGTACAGACTGAATATTGGTCTTTAGTTTAACAAAGAATGACAACTTACCTAAATCTGACGATTTTTGTTTTGATCTGCAATCTGGTCCCATAAGAAGTAGACAAGTCACTAACATACTGGGTATCAGTGTCATCTCGAACCCACACAACACTTGGAGATGGAAAGAAAAAGAAATACTTTCACAAAGCTACCAAGCAATCAAATCTTTCTTCGCTGTCCTGTCTACGGTAGGTTGAATTATAAGTGAAAGAAGACAGAGTTAATTCATAGCTGGCTATAGGTGATGATATTACTAAACTCGAAGACCGGCATTACACGGTGGGCGTTGGTGTAGATTTATATAAAAAAAGCAGAAAGGGAACTGGCGAAGGTAGAAATCAATATGATGACATAATATCTCATCCCAGAATTGTGTCAATATTTCATAGGATTCCGCGAGAAATAAAAACACCACGGCTTATCGCTCCTGCATGCGTAATGACGATCATATTATGGTCGCAAACCCAAGTTGGCGAGTGACAGGGACGGGCATATGCATGTAGAAGATGTAAATAGTAAAGTTTCCTCTGTTTCTCCGTCTTCTTCTCTGTCCGTCACTCTCCCACTCTCCTTCGATTTGGTTCTCTATTTCCACTGTTTTTTTCCAGCAAAATTAATTCCGGTTCGCTTGCTCTTGACGTAATCATCGAGTGGGTTCTGAATTGTCCGAGTCCACCAATTAGGGATAAGATAACGAATGTAATCAAACAAAGTGGAAGATCCTTTGATCAAAGTGCCCACTTCAATGGAAAATTGATAGAGAAATACCGGTAAGGGCCGTGTACGCGCTTCTTTGTATTAATGCCGGTGGTCGAGCAAGTCTATTTTACGCTTGTTAGTTTTACATCCACGCCTCTTGTCCTTCGCAACCGAGTTAGATGAGAGGAGTTTGGACACCATTATCACAGATAGTTTCGATAAGATGCAGTCCCTTAATTAACTCGGTTAAGGTCGTTACTTCCACAGTAATAGTCACATGCTGACATAATATATTATCACGTCTGAATTTTCCTGTAAACCAGATTTTTCCTGGATGTTATTTAGCATAATGCGTAAAACAAAATAGCAAGGTACATACTTTTTTCAGAGAAAAAGGACGGAAGCCGTTTTCACGTTATGATGATTTGAAGGAATACTATCTCAAATAACGTTTCGTTTAACCAATTCAAAGGCACGAACTAATTTGTTTAATCACGTATTTTTCCTACTAACGTCATCAAATGACTTTTTTTTTTCTAATCAAGAAATAAAATGAGATAATTCTACAAACTATACACTTTTTGTTATATATTTGTTTTTTATTGTGGTATAAAAAACATTGTACATGGCAGTCTTTCGGCTGAATTGAGTGCAATTTACATAAGTAATAACACAAGGATACCGCACAAAATACAATAGTATTACAAATCATTAAGTATAGTACATTCATAACAAACATTAGCGAGCTTTCGATGTTAGGCACCCGACGTGAGCTACTACGCGTGACGTCATATTTATCCCCTGCGCGTGCGTGAGCTTCTGGGCCCACGTTCTCTTTCAAATCACACAACGGGAATCGGGGGGCAATTTCCGTGAATCCCCGTCGCCGTGAAAACGTCAATCTGAGTGCAGTTTCATCACCTTCTTTAATGCTATTCTTTGTTTTAATTATTCTATTAATTCCTCTTGCTATATTTTGTTTCTTTTTCTATCACCTTTTCTTGTGTTATTCTTTGTTTCTTCCTTCTATCACCTTCTCTTATGTTATTCTTTGTTTTTATCATTATATCACTTCCTCTTTCTATCTTTCCTTATGTTATTCTTTGTTTCTTCCTTCTATCACCTTCTCTTATGTTATTCTTTGTTTTTATCATTATATCACTTCCTCTTTCTATCTTTCCTTATGTTATTCTTTGTTTCTTCCTTCTAACACCTTCTCTTATGTTATTCCATGTTTTTATCCTTCTATCACTTTCTTTTTCTTTATTTCTTAAGTTACTCTTTGTTTCTTCCTTCTGTCACCTTCTTTTATGTTTTTCTTTGTTTTTATTTTTTCCTCTTACTATCCTTTGTTTATTCTTCTATCACCTTTTCTTGTGTTATTTTTTGTTATATCATTCTAACTTTCTATTTCTGTCATCCTTACGTTATTCTTCGTATCAGACTTTCGCGCACTGCGAATTTATTATCTGATTTAATCACCTGATCTCAAAAATTGGTCACGTGACCGACGAAAGCCCCGTCGTGAAAAATCGCAAGCACTGCCGCGAAGGGAACGGACGTGAGCTGCGCAACGTCTCCACGCTCCCCAGTAACTCGTAGTAGCCGATGTCGGGTGCCTAAATCGAAAGCTCGCTAATAATATTATAGGTACACCTTAGATCAAAGAATATTGATGGTGGGATAACGGAAGTGGGTAATGGATGAGGAAAAATATTTGTTTATGATATGACTTCAAAGTAAGCCTATTGTCATATGGGTGCAAGGTACATGTATATGGAGAACAAAATGGACATATAATTCACCCAAGACGAATGGAGAGTGAAATAGAGTTTGATGTATTACTTGTAGGTTGACGGTGTATCAGTCCCTGGGTGTATCAAGCATTGTGTGCACCACCCTCCTGATGCAGACATTATAATCTTTATGTCCAAGTGCCTTCGAGACATAGCAGTAATGTTTATGGAAATGAGAAAAGGACAAGGAAGAACGAAGGAAGTGTATACTATAGAAGAAATCATCTCCATGGTTATTGCTACACCTTATTGAATTGCCAAGAGGAATCATTTACGCACCACGTAGCCAGGCAACATGGGATACTTAAATGTGATGCACGAGGCTTTTGATATTTTCCTGGGTTGATTTTTGAAAAGTCTTTGCGATTCGTTCCACGTAGGAAAATGGCACTTATTTCTGAACCGCAAAGTTTTTAATCAAATATACTTAGAAGAGACTGTGCCTGGAGTTCCTAAGTAGGTTTTGTATGAAAATCAGACGTATCTATCAAGTATCTATGCTTGAAGGAGCATGGTGTAGAGACAAAATGAACACAAAGTCATGCCAAAATTCACAAGATTGTCAGTTCCCTAATGTACTGAGAGACAGTCAAATTCAACTGTCGGGCTGGTTAATGATCTTCTGACATACTGCGGACCTTGAACTCATTATTTCACAGTTGACTTCCGAGCACAACTTAACATAACCAGATACAATGTCAGTAGACCAAAATGTACAAGGTTATGGAATTACATGTCTCCTAATGACACTAATTCAGCATGGTTGACTCTTCGTTATGTTTTCCTTTAAGTTGTACTCAGTCAAACGTGAAATTATAATGGTTGCTAGGTCAGCAGGGTGTTTTGAGCTCCTTAAAAGTCCAATGCATACACACAGCACCACAGACGGTGTTGAATTTGACTGTCTGTCAGTACACTAGAGAATTGACAATCTTGTGAATTTTGACAAGTTGCCATTCTTTCTCTAAAGCCTACTCATTCAAGCATGACTAGACGGATACCTCCGTTTTTTCGACTGACCCTCTGTACACATTGACTTGTGAATTTATAAGTATGGCCATTATGTCTTTAAAGCATTCTCATTCAAGCAGGACTCGACGGATATCTCCAATGATATCACATAAAGAATACACACAAAGCACAGGCACATGCATTCCATTCTAGATAAATTCGGTCAAGGCGTAGCGGTTCAAAATTACGAGGAATTGCTCGTGGGTGAACTTACTTCTTTTGTTGTGTTTAAATATATTTATATATATATATTATATTTTGCTGCCTTTAAAAGCGTTTTCTGCAAATCTACAATTATAAATCAGACTATGCATAATAGATGACAATAAAACCTTCATTTCAATTTCAATTTATTGTCCAATATTGGAAATTTGTTTTGCTCACATTTTACAATGGAAAGATTTGTAGATCAAGTGTTAATTTAAATTATGGTCACGTTGAGAGCATTCCATTAGCTGTTTTTTTTTTATTTCATGTGCGATCAGATCATTAATGGGAATGGTGCCAATCAGGAACGCTCTCACTCGAATGCAATTTAACTCTACAATGCACACCTTCAGGGCAGTGGGGTTTCAGAAAATAAAGCATTTACAGCCTTATAGTTTGATTATAAAACCAACATTAATTACATGTCTTTCATTCTCGTAACCTTGATAGATATTCTCTGAAACTTATTTCAATTTGTGTAAATAGTGATTTCATCCATTAGACGTTTATTAACCTAAATTCAAATTTTACTTTATGAAGGAATATAATAAATGTCTTCATGAATACGGGTGGGTCGACCCTGGTGTATAGGTGTAGTATGAGTCGACCTTTTCCCCTAAACATTACAATACAACTATCAAATACAATCTCCAATATAATATATATTATTATTGTCATAATTATTGTTATGTTATTGTTTATTATTAATAGCATTGTTATTATTATTATTATAATTATAATTAATCCTCATCATGATCATCATCATCGTTATTACTATTATCGATATTATTAATCTTATCACTATAATCCTTATTTTTGTAAAGTCTTCATTATTGTTACTATCATTATTATTATTAGTAGTAGTAGTAGTAGTAGAAGTAGTAGTTGCAGTAGTAGAAGTAGTAGAAAAAGTAGTAGTAGTAGTAGTGGTAGTAGTAGTAGTAGAAGTATTAGTAGTAGTAGTAGAAGAAGAAGTAGTAGTAGAAGTAGTAGTATTAGTAGTAGTAGTAGTAATAGTAGTAGTAGTATCATCATCATCATTATCATCTCCTCTTTACGTTTGTTTGATTCTATGGGCATCGATAGATTGTTAGGCTTATACCATAAACGAAAGAAATTTTGAATAAAGAAACTATTGTCCTCACACATCTGTAATCAGTTGAAAGGAGTTGATATCCAATTCATCCTTCAGTTACGATTTTAATACCTTACAACTCCGTTCAAGTGAAAAAGCGTGATATACTAGTATTATTTTACCGAACAAAAACGGTAAAAACAACCAGAAGAAAATGATTGATAACGCTAACAATATCCCCTTTACCTATTGGTAATTTCAAACCTTCGCATCTTCTTGCGTTCACTCCATTTAAAAAGAGTTTTAAAGAGAAGGTTGAGTTCTAGGGAGAGGTGAAATAATTTGTGAGCGTTTTCATTGTTATTATGCAAGTGTGGGAGAACATCAGAGAACAAAATGTTCCCTTAAAAAACGCATGGCTCTTCAAATGCCTTCATATTCTAAATATGACGTGCAGGAAATGCGTACCACATTTTTATGCCACATTTTTGTGTAGTCCCATATAAATCTTTCTATGTATAGTGCATATTACTTTTACCATACTTTTTATCATTTCGATGATTCCAGAACTTTACAGGACACACCAATACTTATATGCTACCAACTTTTTCTATTCGATTACACACCGTTTCATTAACATTGCAATCGCATAACCAGAACTCAACTACATCTTTAAGCATTATTAGTATTCTTCAAGCCACTAGAATGTGGAAAAAGCTAGGCATGTTTGTCTCAAATGCAAACAAAGCAGTAAAAGTGAATAGTTCGTTGATCTGATATATCAATATGATCTGATTAGTTATTGCCGCACCTGCATTCTGTGTTTTACGACCTTCTCTGAGTCTTAAAAAGGCGCTTCTATATTTGTTTTCATTTTATTATCATTTTTACTATCATTCATCTCTTCAAGTATCGTAGGTATGTTGGTCATAATGAGCTATCTTTCATTACTTTGTGGGCTATGCTGCAGGCATCCTCTGTTGCTTTAGGATGTCCACTCGAACTGCCTATCAAAAGGGAGCATTCCTGGATGATGTAGATGGCAATAATTGATGTGGAGATGCGATATGCCTATAAATACGATTTTGTTTTTTAATTCTGTGATACCTCCTTGCCATTCGATATATTTTTGATTGACTACAGCTCCCTGTTACGTTCGACTTCATGACGTTATACGTATATGCCATTTTTGTTGGTCTCTGTCCTGTATTTATGTATGTGAATGTGGACGTGAAACATATAAGGGTAAATTATCAGATCCCCCTTTTTCTCCGATGGATAATATGGAATATAAGTCTACACAATATCAATGTTTTCGATGTACCACCTCTCTGGGTAAAATGAAAAACCTCTAGTATTATCATAAGGTATGAATAAAGCGGACAAATATTGAAACGTACAAGATTACTGGAAGTAGCTGCTTTTAAAGCTTTTCATTTGTATCATTCATCTTAGCCCTTTTTTGTAGAGTATGTGTACATAGATAAATGAGTTATAAGACATTCAATTCTTCTTTTGTAAAAAATCATGTTTTCCTACTTTAGATTTTATATACGTTGAAAACGGTAAATTCATGATTTTAAAGAATAAAAAACTTTCTCTATATTCTTTGATAGAAAAACGCTTGTACACTTCACTAATGAGGTAAATTAAAGTCCAGATTATTATTATATCTTAGCGCATGGAATACCAAAGCCTGTGGCGCTAATCCGATAGGGGCTGAGGAAAAGAAGACAAATTTTCCGAAACTGCAAAAGGGGGGAAAAACGGAAAGACGTACATGTAGGATGGACTCTACAAATGACAATATAACCATGGTTAATTCTTCTAAAGAAAGTAACGATTCCTTTTCCTGGGTAACAAGTCGCCTTTGAAATTGAAATTTCAAAGGCTGAAGTCAAAGGCACGTTAATTATCAGAAAACAATGTCTGACACAAACGCATCTACGAAAGTTCCCATTCTTGAGCTTATTGCTGTGTAGCGATTTGGGAGGGTAATTGTTTCTTAGAAATTGATCACTCGTGTATGATGAAATAGCGAGATTGACTTTCGGCAACCTTCATCATGGCAAGTGTTTTCTAGGTCGATTAACAATATCCTAAAATACCCATTAACCTGTGTTTTTGTTGAATTTACTGACAGAGGAACAACAAATCATTCATCTGAGATTCGAGAGTTTGATACTTGTAGGCCTTTCCACACTTAACTTTTTTCCATCAACCTCTCAATCTCTAGAATCCAATTAATTTATTGCACATATCTGTTATAGAGTTATTGCTAATAAACATATTCAATTAAGAGTGCAGCATGCATGGTATTTATTAGGAATAGAAGAAACGGTTTATAAGTTGATCATGTATCCATAATAACGAACGATTGGGTGGGGTATATTAGTGAGCTATTTGCTATAGGGTTTCGGGGCATGCTCCTCCTCAAATATCTTTGAAATAACAATGCCACATTTCACAATCAGAGGTATGCACTGTTACTTAAAATACAAATAAGATTTTTTTTTTACTGATATATTCACGGGCCTGCCCATCAGAGATGGGGCCTACGCCACTAATCCTGAATTGATGGTTTCATATCCAATATAAACTATTTTTCTTTTCAAAGAATAATTCGCTCTTAGTTTGGTAGAATTTGAGAATATGGATTCCCTTTAATTTACACAAAAACAAATCGAATTTCAAGTTCATATACAGAAAACAGCAAATGAATATGGTTCCAAAGCGGATTTACAACCGAATTATAATCAAAACTGTAAAGCCGAGCAAATCTATATTTGACCTGTTTGGGCATTATCTGCAATCTTTTAGAAGGCCAATAAGCATATCAATATCATGTAGATAGAGGGAGATATGAGAAGGGGTTGAATGAACAGCTTATTGAACAGAAATCTTGATAGCAAGCGTTTAAGAATAGACCTGAATAATATAGGAAGCAAAACTGGCAGGGAAGAACTTTGTGATTTGCGTATTTCGTTTTCATAGTATAAATTTCATTTTCTGACTCTCAACCGAAAACAAATACATGTTTTCTTCTTTCGTCTCAGATGCCTTCATCAAATATAGCAAATAGTACCACATTACGAATTCTATGAAAGGTATTTATTTTTAGAGATAATACCCCCAAAAAAATTAACACTACCCAATATTCAGGAGGGTATAGTAACTGATCAAATATTTGTATATATAAACGAGTTAATAGTACAAACGTTGATAGGACGATGAATCACAGCTTTTCGATTATTATTACTCGTATATCTTCCTTTAAAAAATATATTTTCATAGTTTCTATCTATTTGTTGATTTAACTTATCATACACAAGTTGATATAGGCCTAATGCAAGTGAAAATGTATACATGTATCATAAATCTGAGTTCGATCTCAATTTTATCATAAATGTTTTACTCAGTTACGTATGCATGGATCATAAATTTACAAATACATGTAGCTCTGACTTGCCCTGTTTTCAACGCTGCCACTATGCGCTGGGTTCATGTTGTTATGATACTTCGAAGTTGTAGATTGAAGTCTCGCCTGGAGACTAGCTAAAACTTTCCCCCTCAAAAATGACACCCAATAGATAAATAGACAGAAAGCCTTTTAAGATGCCGAATTTTAAGGTAGCGATAATATCTCCATCATAGGGCAATTCCTCAAGTCTTTGCGTCTTAAGTTTCAAGACAGGAAGGGTAATAGCTACTGTCATGCCATTAGTATGGTGTTCAAATATGCAGAGTAGGGCATTTCTGAGGTCTCTTAGAAAATAGGTCTGTTCATTATATCGCATCGATCTAACATGACAAGTATGATGGGTCAGACAAGATTTGAAAAAGAAATGGGAAGACTTTCCCCCACATAGCGCAGTGGCGGATCCAGGGGGGCCGAAACGGCCGCGGCCCCCCCTATTGGCGGCGCAAAAAAAGAGAAGAAAAAAAGAGGAAGAAAAGAAGAGAAAAAAAAAGGAGAAGAAGAGAAGAAAAAAGGAGAAGAGAAAAGAAAGGAGAAGGGAAGAAAAGGGAAGAGAAGAGAAAAGGGAAGAGAAGAGAAAAGAGAAAAGAAAAAATAAAGAAGAAAGCCCAACTCCCCCCCCCCCCCTCCCTCCCACTCCGGCGTCGGAGGGACCGAATTTGTGTTCCCAAAATTTCCGATAAAGAGTTACTTTTCACGCAAAAAAGTCCGGCCCGTAATACACAAAAATTCGGCCCGTACTGACTTACACCGGAGCTAGAGAGGTGCTTTCAAAGAGAGGGTGGGGGGGGGGGGGGGAGGAGAAAACTCGGTAAGAAAGGGGGAAAGACAAGGAAAAGGGAACAATATTTTGGATGTCTTTTAAATAGAAGCTATATACTCAACAGTCAAATTTTAAATTAACGGTAGGGCCGCTTCATAACTCTTATTTTGCCCTTCATTTCGATTCAGCTCATATACCAACTCGCTTGTGCTTGTATTTGAACTCATGTTGGTAGTAATCATGGACAGGGGCGGCAATCCTGGGCCCGATAGGGAGACACGTCCCCCAGGAAATTTAGAAATATAGCTAACAAAAATGAAATATAGCGGAATTTTCTAGAATGCACAATTTCAACATTGCAAAATCTCGCTTGGTCGCTACGCCCCGGCCCTCGCCCAATAACACAAAACTATGATATGACGCTCCCGGCCGTGATTTTTCCATGGTTGGTGTAATAGATCTTTTTTTCCCTTTCATTACTACTAACCTAATTGTGTGCTATCACAATCATGATTGTTTCATTTTCCCTTTAAAGCAGGCGCGTAGCCAGGGGCGGTAGGGGCAGTAAGAGGACATACGACGAAAAAGGAGCAGACAAAGAAAAAAATAGAAAATTCTGACATTCTGAATTAATGAAACGTCAAAGCTTGCGCGCTTCGCGCGAGAGGGGGGAAAATGAATTCAAACAAGGATTAAGAGACGAGAATGGTACAACAAAGTCTTCTTCTTCTAATAATTTAACGAACCGTCAAAGCTTACGCACTACGCGCGGGCGGGGAAAACTGAATTCAGACAAGGATTAAGAGTCGAGAATGGTACAAAGAATCGTCTCCTTTCCCTTCTAATTTAATGAAACGACAAAGCTTCCGCGCTTCGCGCGGGAGGGGGGGGGGGGAGAACTCAATTCAGACAAGGATTAAGAGTCGAGAATGGAACAACGAATCATCTTCTTACTCGAATAATCTAATGAAACGTCAAAGCTTCCGCGCTTCGCGCGAGAGGGGGAAAACTGAATTCAAACAAGGATTAAGAGACGTGAATGGTACAACGAATCGTCTTCTTTCTCTAATAATTTGATGAAACGTCAAAGCTTCGGCGCTTTGCGCGGGAAGGGGGGGGGGGACTCAATTCAGACAAGGATAAAGAGTCGAGAACGGTACAAAGAATCGTCTTCTTTTTCTAATAATTTAATGAAACACTAGGCTCTCACGCAAAGCGCAGGAGGGAAAAACTAAATTCATACAAGGATTAAGAGTCGAGAATAGAACAAAAAGTCGTCTTCTTTCTCTAATAATTTCATTAAACTATGAAAGGCCAAAGCTTCGGTGCTTCGCGCGAGAGGGAGCTGAGGGGGGCTGAATTTAGTCAAGTAATAAGAGTCGAGAATGGTACAACAAATCTTCTTTTTTCTCTAATAATTAATGAAACGTAAAAACTTCCGCGCTTCGCGCTGGAGGGGTAAACTGAATTCAAACAATGATTAAGAGACGAGAATGGTTCAACGATTCGTCTACTTCCTCTAATAATTTAATGAACCGTCAAAGCTTACGCGCTGCGCGCGGGCGGGGGAAAACTGAATTCAGTCAAGGATTAAGAGTCGAGAATAGTACAAAGAATCGTCTCCTTTCCCTTATACTTTTATGAAACGTCAAAGCTTCCGCGCTTCGCGTGGGAGGGGGAAAACTGAATTCAAACAAGGATTAAGAGACGAGAATGGTACAACGATTCGTCTTCTTCCTCTAATAATTTAATGAACCGTCAAAGCTTAGGCGAAAACTGAATTCAGACAAGGATTAAGAGTCGAGAATAGTACAAAGAATCGTCTCCTTTTCCTTATACTTTTATGAAACGTCAAAGCTTACGCGCTGCGCGCGGGCGGGGGAAAACTGAATTCAGTCAAGGATTAAGAGTCGAGAATAGTACAAAGAATCGTCTCCTTTCCCTTATACTTTTATGAAACGTCAAAGCTTCCGCGCTTCGCGTGGGAGGGGGAAAACTGAATTCAAACAAGGATTAAGAGACGAGAATGGTACAACGATTCGTCTTCTTCCTCTAATAATTTAATGAACCGTCAAAGCTTAGGCGAAAACTGAATTCAGACAAGGATTAAGAGTCGAGAATAGTACAAAGAATCGTCTCCTTTCCCTTATAATTTTATGAAACGTCAAAGCTTCCGCGCTTCGCGCGGGAGGTGGGGGGGGGGGGGGGGGGACTCAATTCAAAGGACAATTAAGAGTCGAAAATGGAACAATTAACGAATCATCTTTCTCTAATAATTTCATTAAACTATGAAAGGCCAAAGTTTTCGTGCTTCGCGCGGGAGGCGGGGGGGAGGGGCTGAATTCAGTCAAGTAATAAGAGTCGAGAATGGTACAACAAATCTTCTTCTTTCTCTAATAATTAATGAAACGTCAAAGCTTCCGCGCTTCGCGCGGGAGGGCGAAAACTGAATTCAAACAAGGATTAAGATCAAGAATGGTACAACAAATCGTCTTCTTTCTCTAACAATTAAAGAAAGGTCAAAGCTTCTGTGCTTCGCGCGTAATGGGGGGGGGGGGGGGGACAGCGAGCTGCCCGAACATGAGTTTTTGATATCTTTTCTCGTTTGTTTTGGTGATAAATAACACTTTCACAAAATACATATTATGCTCAAATTGTTGCTCGCTCGCTTCGCTCACTATTTCTAATTGTGAAACTGGAACAATTAACGAATCATCTTTCTCTAATAATTTCATTAAACTATGAAAGGCCAAAGTTTTCGTGCTTCGCGCGGGAGGCGGGGGGGAGGGGCTGAATTCAGTCAAGTAATAAGAGTCGAGAATGGTACAACAAATCTTCTTCTTTCTCTAATAATTAATGAAACGTCAAAGCTTCCGCGCTTCGCGCGGGAGGGCGAAAACTGAATTCAAACAAGGATTAAGATCAAGAATGGTACAACAAATCGTCTTCTTTCTCTAACAATTAAAGAAAGGTCAAAGCTTCTGTGCTTCGCGCGTAATGGGGGGGGGGGGGGGGGGACAGCGAGCTGCCCGAACATGAGTTTTTGATATCTTTTCTCGTTTGTTTTGGTGATAAATAACACTTTCACAAAATACATATTATGCTCAAATTGTTGCTCGCTCGCTTCGCTCACTATTTCTAATTGTGAAACCAGAAAATTACTTTTCGGGCAAGAGCCTATAACCCCCCCCCCTCCCCCCCCCCCCCCCCCCCGATGAATTTTCAAATTTCCGGCCCCCCCTATTGGAAAATCCTGGATCCGCGCCTGTAGCGTATATTCATTCTCGACCTTGTTGCTTTGTTGCCCTCGGGATAGGTCAGTAGAACTAAAATCACCCTGGCTGTATACATATATACATATATCATGGTCTATATCTCCCACCAAACCCCTGTATTTATATTTTAGTTGAAATAATGTTGCTGAAAACGTAAAGCTACAAAGAAAACCAGAATAGTACCACGGCATATTTTGTGTGTAGGGGTACGTGTGTGTGTTTAAAGATGGGTTGAAGGAGATTGGAAGACTAATGCCCATTTAATTGCCATGAAACAGAGTATTCATTGCCCATACTTGTTATATTTAAAGATAACAATTATCCTACTTGTAGAATTTGCAGATTATTGTTGGAATATAGGCAATGCTAATTTCGATATCAGTCCAGCAAGTAGAGGAGCTGGTGGAGCTCCATTGAAAAAGACAGAACGTTGATGTATTTCCGGTTGGCCAGACTCACTGATGGAAAAGGAGGAAGAAGTTCGAAGAAAATCATGTTAACCAAGAAAGATGGAATTGGTTGCTTTACAAATCCCCTCATACACCACACATATTGTTTTAGTATATTATCGTACTTGCATATTATTGAGTAACTCTTAAGTTCAACTGGGCTACATCCAGTTTCAAAATCACTTTAAAGCTTTACAGAGATGAGGACAAAACTTCGGCGCATTTGAGAAATTTTAATACAGTTTGTATTAAATCCCATAATTCTTATAAACGGTTTTAACTAGAGATTGTTTCTAATTGTGGATTCAGTCAACATCTTCCCTTATCAGATTATGTCGACATTAGAGCGTGCTCAATTACTATGCATGATCTCAAATATTTGCCTTTGACGGAGAGGGAGAGTGGGGCGGGGGCGGGAGGGCATGAAAGTGCCTTTTTTTTTTGGGGGGGGGGGGGGGTGCATTTCCGATATCACATATAGTAACTTATTTAAAAAATGTTGAGGATGCTGAGTTTATTTCTGCTTAATCTTGTCAACTAAATGTCACTAGAAACTAGTTGACTAGGAGGTGCATCGCAATGCATAACGAACATCTTATATAACATATTTTCGTTTAGGATTCCTTAACTAACGATACGCTGTAGTGACATTGGACATCGTAATCCCTTTCACTGCATGTGAAACTCGGGTTTAAAGTCACACTATCATAAACCAGATCAAGATAATAAAGACGCACTGAACACAATATTTTCCTCGGCTTTATGCAGTACAGAAAGGTTAATGCAAAACTCATATATTTGTGGATTATGTTCTTTGAATTCGCTGCTCTTTTCCCATTTCACTAGAAAGTGACATATTCGCCTAAGGAGTACAAACTAATCTGACGATGTGGACGGAGGATTAGTGTTTTTAAATTACATAAAAACTAATCAGTGTTACCATCGTCATACGTTCTGCCTATCTCGTACGTTATGCGTACGCGCCTGTATACTGGAGTACTGTTTAGGAGTGTAACACTAATCCTAGCACAACGACATAGCGTCTGACACAGACGAAGGAAAATAGAGGAGGAAGAAGAAGAATGAGGAGGAGGAGGTGGAGAAGAACAATAACAAGAAGAAGAAGATGAGCAATTAGAAGTAAAAGAAAAGAAGAAAGGTTAAAAAAGATGGAGAAAAGGGAAAACAGAGTATAAGATAAAGACTGAGGCAAAAATAAAATAGTGGGAGAAAGAGAACAAAACGAAAGATATGAATAATAAGGTGAATATTATGATAGTGTTAATGGAGACGATGACGATTAAAAAGAAAAGAAAAATGAACAACAACATCTTATGCAGCCATTTCTATGTTCAGACATGCAAACCCACGAACGCTTCTTATAAATCTGCTGAAAAGTGATTTTAATATCTTCATATCTTTTGAAAAAGTCACAATTGAAGTGAACGATTACCTCCCGGTACTGTAGGGGAGTAATTAATACATATCTCCCGAGAGAGAACTAGTCTGGACATCAATAAAATATTACCTCTAAATAGCTGTAATAGATTATTGTTCACGTGACTCAGTGACCCCAAATTGAAGGTAATACCCTATGCGTTATAAAAGGGTACATGCCTCTGCATATACGCTTATAGCACTGTACAGATCATATACATTATTAAAGAGAAGGTTTATTTTGGGGAAAGGTGGACACACGTTGTGAGCATTTATATTATGTCTATGTTAGTGTTGAACTATGTCTGTAGAACTTTGCAGGAATTATGAATATGTAACGTATGTCATATCGGTAAAATTTAAACGTTAGCAGTGTCCTAGAATTCAAATTATGCAAGGAAACCCGTTTAATTTCTAGAGTTCACTGTCAGACAATATTGAGCGACCGGTTGACTTCCTTTTTTCTTTGGTAATAACATACATATAACGAGCTGTAAAGTGTCCATGAGCACTTGTCTACATCAACAATTCACTTCATTAAACTCATTAAACGAGCGCTAAATTCGATTCGACAACTAACGGTCGTCATCTTCAAGCCCTTTTGTTTTGAGGGAACTTCGAAATTAGTATAATCTTTCAAGTGCCTTTGGAATTTAACATTTCATTTTTTGGCCTGCAAATGGGATATAATACCTTTAAGGTATGAGAGCATCTGATATTGCTATTGTGAACAAAAACAAGATATCTAATAATGAGAATTCATACCCCTAGAACATACAATAACATATTACTTTTGCCTTCATGCATGCCGTTTGAAGGAGCTTTGTAACATAAATTCTAATCATCCTGTTTCAAAATCGAACTTGATGTGAAAATATCATAGTGTCCTAATGTGATCAACTTGCTGAACAGAACTGTCATCAATAGGACACCAGTGTGTTTGTGAGGGACAAATAGTTGGCAACAAAATCCCAACGAATAACAAACTAATAATGCATTTTGCGGGAAACTAACTTGCCCTTGAAAATTTGATGACATGATTATTTTTTGAACGGCATCTATAATAATCTAAGATCCGTTAATATTAAGTATGTTTTGCTCAATTTGAGTTTATGATATACATTCGCTTAATATAATTGTTGGTCCATAATTATACCTCATTGTCCATTGTCCTGTTGATTAATAAATCTTTTATTTTTCAATGTCGTGTAATGTCAATCTTGTTTTCTAATTCGTGCAAAACACACACCTTTATTTTCCACAGGTAAATCAAAGTATATCACTCGAGTCTATTTTCCTAAAATATGAATTTGATAACCATTTTACTTTTATACAAATCATTCTAATATGGAGTGGCGTATGAAAACCTAGTTTCTAGGTTGTCACGCGAAAATTAGGTTTTCTAAAATCTATTAATCGTTACATGCCAAAATCGGTCATTGCAATACTAAACAAATATAAGGCAACACTATTTATATGGATTTGCCAGGAGATTTAAAGCAGATATTTTATTCAAATGCCTCAGGGGAAAATTGTGTAAGATATCAAAATAATAGCAATCGAGATGAGCGGTTCTAAAGATTAATAGCAGTTTACTTTACTTTAAAAAGCAGATGAGAAAAAGGAAGCTAATGAATGCATAATTTTTTCCATGAAGTTTCAACCGAGGTATTTCAGCTCCCCCTTCTTTTTCGTAAAATTTACCATCTTTCGTCAATGCCATAGTGTGAAATTTAGTGAAACGCCCTGTCCAAAAAACCTTAATGATGGATGTACAAACTTCATCAAAAGCACTAATCTATGTGTAAAGTTCACCGTCGGAATGGTAGTTAAAGGTATAAACATGGTAGTGGTCAATATATTTTACTCTATTCATAATTATGTGAGAACATAAAACCTTCACATACTGACTCGTGATTAAACTTTGATTCGGACCATCCTCTGAGCACAAAAGTAGGTTCAGTTACCAGTTCAGTCTACTTCAAAGACTTCAAATGGGTTTCCATAATTGATTTGAAAAGGCAAAGGTTAGAATAAACTGTAATCCATTTCCCTTGAAAGAAGGAAAACACTTGAAAGTCGTTCTTCATCATGACGACACCAATGCATCACCTTTGAAAGAACCGTTTCATGTCATATATAGCGTCCGCGCGGACAGCATAATGACAATCTTATGTAGTTGAACCTAAGAACAAAGAAAGTACGGAAAGTATCTGTAAGATAGCTTGAATTGATTGTGCAATCTCTATGCTGGAGAAACGAAAATAATTTTAGCCTTTTTTCACGTATGGGAAGGATCACCCTTTTCAGATAAAAGCTGGTCTTCAAAGGGATCCATTCACGAGATACAAATTCAAATTGTTGATAAAATACATTTGATATATACAACGGCAAACAAACTAACACAAAAAAAAAAAAATATGATATATAAATAAAGAAAACAAAAAAGAGCAAGATAGGGGAAGGAAAGAAACAAGGAATAGAAAGGCGAAAGGGAAAACCAAGTTTAAAATTGTTGCGTATGAAACAAATCATAACAAAATAAAACAATTCATCGGATGGGGTTACTCTGAAGAAAGCGTTTAAATGCTTGGATTGAGACTATTGATCGAGCGAAGGTATTAAGTGAATTCCACAGCTTTGAAGCTCGATAGACAAGTAAACGTTTACCGTAATTCGTTTTGGGTTGGGTGAGTTTCCATTAACGTTGGTCAGATCTTGTATTATATTTTGATTGATGGAAAGAAAATAGATTGCCAAGGAGGGTTGGGCAGAGGTTGTGAATAGATTGATACATGATACAAGCTATGTGTTTTGACCAACCCTCATTCAGATGGTCTAGTTTAACCCTTACTGTACTGGGGGGGGGGGGCCTGGGAGGCCCCCCTCGACATTTTCGAAGATTGCGCCGCAACCGCTTGGAATTTTGAATTGTCGTTTCATGACTTTTTTCCCTCAAGTCTTACGCACATTTTGATACCATTTTCGTCGAAATCGGATATACCTGTAAGGCGTTACATAACAATTAGTATGCGCATGTCATCAAAAAAACAAGACAAAAATTGAAAATCCATCAAAATTTGCATAAATTATCATTATTAATTACATTAAAATAACTTTTTTGTGTTAGAAAAGAACTTTCATATGAATAATGAGTTTCAACATTCAAAAAGTGGAGTTTGACACGTTTTCTGTAAAATGCATAAAATTAGCGCATTTTGCATAATTAATTAGGCTAACGACAAAAATTTGCATATTCGGAAAAAACTAATTATACCATCTTGTTCCTTACATAAATATCTACAAACATGCAAATTTTCGTGTTCATCGGACAATCGACGGCCGAGATCATAGGGGGGGGGGGCCTCCCAGGCCCCCCCCCCCCCAGTCAGAGGGTGCTCAAAATAGCCCAGTACAGTAAGGGTTAAGTAATCGGTACAAATCATTTGAAGGAAGCAAATGATCCACATTTAACAATGTAAGAAGTGCTCTATTTTGCAGAATTCGTAATTTTTCAAGATATGTTATACAGGTATTTGTTCAAACAGGACTGCAGTAATCAAAGTGGCTTTGCTAAAATGTTTTGTAGTACAACAGTGCCGTATTCTGGTTAATGTATGGTTGGAGTCTCCTCAATAGATAAATATATTTTATAACTTTTTTCTTAACATATTCAACGTGATTTTTCCACTGCAAATTCCTATCGATAACGACTACCAAATATTTACAACATTCGACTTGCTGAATTTTTATGCCATCAATAAATATATCAGAGTTATCAAATTGTTGTTGCTTTTCTTCAGGCGTTGAGCCGATCCCTTGAACATGACTTACATTTTTTCAAATTAACTATTAGCTTATTTTCAGATAACCAATGATATAAACTTATTAGGTCATTATTCAAATAACGTACAGCTTCCTGTGGATCTAAATAGTTGATGTATATAAGCATGTACCGTCAGCAAACAGTGCAACTTCACAACAGTTAACACACTTTGGCATACCATTGACAAAAAGAGTGAATAATAATGGGCCCATAAGCAAACCCTGCGGGACACCACAAATAATCTGTCTATTTTGGATAGATAACAATTTACAGATGTATACTGATATCTTTCATTGAAATAGTTTTTAAACCATTCTAAAGACTATTTAAAAAATCCACACAATTCCAATTTATTTTTGCAATAAAATACAATGATCGACCGTATCAAACGCTATTTTCAAGTCGATCATTTTCTTATCAATTACATCCAACCATTTTTCTGTAACGTTAAAAAGGGCACTCGCAGTTAAATGTAAGGGCCTAAATCCCGGATGACAATCAGATAGCATTTCGTTATTGGTTAGATGAACCTGGTTGTAGAAAAACTTTTCCATAATTTTCGCAAATAAAGGAATAACTGATATAGGTCGATAATTCTCCATGCAAGTTTTGTCACCCAATTTGTAAATTGGCGTTTCGATTGATTAGACACGACGCACATGCGCAGTAATTGATTCAAAATGTGTGTCTAACAATGGAACAATGGTTGTGGCAATAGGCCTTAAAGGGAAAGTCCACCCCAGGATTTTCTTTAGCTGACGATATAGACCTAATAATACCATGAAGAATGATACAAGTCTCATTAAAATCCATGATCACATAACGAAGATATATCGACTTTTTTATCGAAAATCAGCCGCCCCCCAAATGCAATAGCTTTACATGGGCATGAAACGATCGCCAAAAAATAACCGATAGTATCGAAATTGTGACGTATGTTGCGAGCTGCCATAATAATAATTTACAAATGTTACCCCAGTTCGATACCTAATTTAAAAAGTTCAACTATATGATAACACTCGTTTTCTATTCATATCACAAACAGCCCCCCCCTCACACACACACACACACACGCACACACACAGCCCCCCCCCACACACACACGCACGCACACACAAACACACACACGCGCGCGCGCGCAGAATACCGACCCCACACGCATCCACATCCCTCGCCCACGCGCTCATTTAACCATGAACCTAATACAAGGTTCATGATTTAACCCAGCAAACACTCCTCGCGCACCCATTCCGTTGAGTTGGAACCCCAATACCCTAAACCAACCACCCATCAAATGAATACACACATAATTGGTTCGTTATCAATATATTTCTTGTTAAAGGTAGCACAAAATTAACGCATCTTGTTTTAATGTTAATCTCGTCGAATCAGAATTAGAAGTTTTCTATTTTGTTCTCTTTTTCAATGTTACTACAAACGCCTTCACACAACCGACCATCTTTCTTACCAATCACGACTCTGTGTTTCTGTGTAGCCTGAGCATGTATAACCGCCTCCTACCTAGCAGACAAGAGGATTAATCCCTCAATTAAGAAGGTACTTTTATGTCAACTGAATAAGCCTAATTTTATGTGGAGTAAAAAAAAACACACACAGATGTTTCTTCAATTAAACCACTTGATGCTCTTATATATTAAGATAATTGAAAAATAATTAACGCACCTTGTTTGAATGTAAACTACGTCTAATCTGTTTAAGATGTGTTCTATTTTTGTTTCCTCTATAAATATGACTTCCACAAACTCCTCCACACATCCGACCATCTTATCTTTCTTACTAATCACGACTCTGTGTTTCTATTTAGCCCGAGCACTTCTAAACGCCTCTCAACTACCACACAAGTGGATTAATCAATCGATCAGGTACTTTGGCCTCAAGCCTCATCCGACCCCGTTGGTCATTTGAGATAATACTACAGATTTAAACCCATCTGTAGAGCTTATTGACGTACAATGTATATGCTATTGATATTTTGACACACTGTAGAGGTATAATGTTTCAGTATAGAGCGTTATAATATGGATGACCGCGATCTTAAATTACCATTGATCTGACGCAATCAAACCACCTCCGACTTCCGACTGCCCTCTCCTCGGCGAAAATTCAAATTGCATCTCACTGGTAAAGACTGTAGCCTTAACAATTTCAGAGAGAAACGTTTTGTTACACAATGAATCATCTTAAGATGTTTGTTCTTGACTTCCGTGTATTTTGATATTATTGGTATGAGAAACGTTCTCAAATCAACTCATATTTTAGCGTGTACTATTGAAAGACCTTTACGCATAACTTAATAATCACACCCAAGGCACACTGTTTGCAGTGTATCGGAAATTTCGTTAAGCACCGGATTTACAGTGCTGGTTTGACGATGCTTTTGCAACTCTTCATGATAGATAAAAAAAAATGTGCAGTGTAGGCTACTATATTTTACATAATTTAAGAGTATATCAGATATTAAAAGTTTCTTGTTTGCTCTAGATGTCTGATGTGGTTAATAATAGTAATATTGACTGCCTTCAAGGCAAAACGACTAGTCATATATCGTATTGCCCTGAAGGCAGTCTATATTACTTAATTATCTGCTGTGCAATCACGATCTGAAGTATTTCTATGAAATTCCAAAGGCCAAAGTAAGCCTACAGGAATAGATAGTGACAAGTAACATGAGTAACGCCAACAACAGGACTTCCGCTCAATTTTTAAATCTTTACTCTTATCAGGGAGGTGAAAGAAAGGAGGCGAAACTCTTTTAATTTGTTCAAAAGCATTGTGAGTTCTAAAGCACAACAATGGGATGTGTAACATTCCACTTTGCTTTGAAGTTCCATGCTCCGAACCGCGCTTCCACTGCGGGGACTATTTGGAAGCCAGGCACCAGTTTTACATTTACTACAAAATATTAAATTACCGGCAAAATTTCAGTGTAAATCAAGAACTTTATTTGGGGATTGTATTGGGAATAGTGCATCAAAATAATTTTCAAATTTAGAACTCCGTCTTTCCTATAATTTGTGTGCCAGAGTTGGTAAAAGAAAAATTACACCCTGACAAAAAACTCAATATTTTAGGATGATACGCTAATTTGTGCATGCTTTAATGTCCCGTTATTCGATCCATGATTTACAATCTTCAATAACATTAAGTTTGCTAATGTGTTTTCACGTGTTTTTTGTATTGTTCAAGTTAAAAAAGGTTGAAATTACACAAGTTTATGTTCGCTTGTTCTACTCTTTACACATTCAACAGTGGATGAGAAATCATTGGAAGGGACAGCGAACATTTGCTGTGATACCATTTTCTGATGTAGGAATTCTAAATCCTGAAATTTCATGCGCTCTTATATCTCACCACCTGGTCAACAGTTGCAGATTAGCGCATAACTTTTCGGCGGTTGGAGCATGGGGTCCAAGGAGAGCGGCTTGATTCAAGTCCTTCTCTATCACGTCCCTGCTCTTATTTATTCAGGATATGGCGATCACTGAATTAATTTTCCTTCCGAAGATGGTCATAAATGAAGATCTAAAATTTAACTGAAAGGAATCTGTAGGAATCTTCTGTATGCAGTGCTTACAAGTCTCGTTTTAAATGGTTGAATTCTAATACTCAGTTCCTAGAGACTATCATAGATTGAGAGACAAAAAACTAACCCAAACAACGTTTATTAACGTCTTATTTAATGCACATTAATATGTCAATTATTTTATTTGAATATGAGATACAGGTGAAGGCTGTATGAAAATGCATCTCTGATGGATAGCTCATCTATCATTAAAACGTACTAGATTTAAATCTCTCTGTAAGCTTCAGAAATGCATTTTTGCCGAAGTACTTCCAAGATGAACCTCTCGTTCTCTTCCAACTGGATTTAGGCTCCTGATATGATTTCTAAAAATTATATCAAACTTTAGCGATTACCGATTCAAGCAGATCATTGCATTTAAATTAAAAAACATTTCCCACTCATCCTACCGTAATCGTTTCAAAATATCATTGGCATTAAATTAACCTAATGCTTACACTTAACAATACTTACAATAATTCGGTAGAATAAGGAATTAGTTGATGCTGCATAACGTTCTCTATGGAAGACGGGAGAAACCTTGTCTTATCGTCTTTCTTCCCTAGCATGGTATATGCATATGTGCTGACCCGCGCAGTGTGAAAGGAAATTACTATCTACCATCGAAAATCGTATGAGCGGTTGGGTCAATTGCATCAGGGAATCCCAAAACCAGAAGAAGTCGTTGGCAAGCAGTTGAAAAATATGAACTTACCGTGTGCACTTAATGTAGTTCAAGTGCTCTAGTAATCAAAAACACGTTTTCAAATCAAATGCTTTTATCCCGCCTATATGCATTTCTGAGCAAACATACGCATCAACATAACTTGAATTAAAGTTGAAAACAGTTGTTTTAACTTTTAAGTAGTTCTTAAAAAAAATATTTTGAGTAGCGCTCTCTGCAACAAAACTCAACTATCCCTTTAAGGTACCAAAGAGGACATCCTCGAAGTGTAGCTAATAATGAAATAAAAGGAGATTTTATGAATTTGTCTATAAAAGATATAAGAAACTTTTATTAAAGAGGAAGAGGTGAAGTCCTATTCATTCCCATTATACATGTAGGCCTAAAACGCCTTTTTGGTATATAAAAAAAATTGAAGTATCAACCCCTTTACACCCTGAATTCGGCTAAACATCATGTGGAACTGCTTCATAAATTTATAAATCCTGAGCAGAATTGCCCTCGTATAAGGCATTGCTGGTGCAATACGCATTTGACCGAATGCCCCATTTTCCTAATGAAATATGTATGTTATTTTTTACAAGTCATGTATCAGTCGTATTTGACTATTCATGTCGAGGGACCGGCTTTTTAACGTCATCATCGACAAAAGCGTGACCCATGAACGAACACTGGTTTTTGTCATAAATATTTATGCAAACAAATTTATGATGACCGCTAGCCCATCAAACTCACTGTACTAAGCTGGAGAACGTAATGCGTGTACATAAATTATATTCTCTCTATTAAACTGAAAGTTATTAAGGTTTACTGATAAAATCCTCCAAACCATTCCTTGAACTCTGCATTTTATGACGCAATCTGTGTCGGTCACGTGCTCTACTTCGGGAGCTTTTTGCACAGTAAGTCTTGAAAACGTAGTGAAAACGATCTTTTTTAGTCAGATGAAAACGTCATCATTGACGCGGTCAATCACGTATACATCCGATTATGCGTTTTTCCTTCCCCAAATTCTCAATGTTTTGAGTTTTTGTAATATTTAGAAAGGAAAACTAGAAACAAGTGCTAGAATCGACAGATCACAATTTGAAGAAATACCTATGAATAGTTTGTCGGTATTTACGTCATGCGTCTGATGGTCAAGTAATTCGTCTAAACCCGCCCCCTTCAAAAAACTGTTCCTTGTGTTTATCGCTGCTTTGGTTTTTGTCATGTACTAATGCAAATAGTGCTTTGAATACAGAACAAAGATTTATAATTAGTATCCTCTGACGTCATCATTGAGGAATCTGTATGAAAGATGGAATAGGATAAATATTGTACCCATCATCGCGCCAATAAATTTTTATTATTATTTATGCATGATTTATTGAATAAAGAACAGATGTTTAAGTTGTGTGTTTATTACAAGTTTTGGTAAATATTTTTTTAGTCAGAATATGGTGCGCTTAGAGACACTAGTATTAAGCGCCTTATAAATATTGTGTATTATTATTATTATTAATAAATGACGTAGGAAAACAAGTGCATACAAACTAAAAAAGGAAACGTTGAAAGTAAAATCTACTTAACCTTTTTTTTCCAAATTATATTTGTGGGTTATGACATTGTATAGAGTATCTAATGATTAGGAAAACACAAACAGATTGAAAGAGCGCAACCACATTAATTTTTAGCCTTATGCCCTAAATAGCGGTAGGAAGAATTTCAAATAAGTATACATATTTCCTCCTATACTAAATGAGTTCCATAAATAACTGTTTGTTTAAGGTTCAAATAAGTATTAATATTCCTTCCTATTCTAAATAAGTTCCAGACATTGATCTACATTTGCCACACTCAACCCAGGTGACGTAAATAGGTACCTGATAGGAATTAATCCCTTGAAATGCTATAGAGCGCCGTAATGGCCGCCTTAATGCTAAAGCCAGGGTAATACTCGGGGTAGCGCCAGGAGCGTCACAACGTGACGGACATGTGCGCTATATAAGAAGCAACCATTATTATTATTATCATTATATATATATAAAGATATATGATGCCCTAATCACATCTAATACCACTACATGCTAAAGCAGTATTGGTATTAGAAAAAAAGCTCAAACAGGTGTAATTATCATCTATATAAGGCTTCCAAGTGGTACAATAAATCAGTGTATTTTATGTCTTAAGCGCAGTACCCGGATGAAAGATCAATTTTGTTTCATATTGGTCTGTCATCCGGAACTTTAACTATCGATTAAATATCGCTTGAATAACGAAAATCAACAACACTTTCGCTGGTTCTCGATCACTGTACCGAGGTTATTCAAATGTTGTTATTTCGTCAGTCAGCCTGATATAGATAATAATAATAATATTGTATGGCTTTGTTTTCGTGTGATACAAGAATATATTGCTCTCGCTATAACAATATATTATTGCATCACACTCAAAGTCATCCAACATTTTACATGTATAAATATTCCTTCCGATTCTAAATGAGTTCCGAAATAACTGTATAGATAAAGATATATGATGGCCTTAACACATTGCGTCCTATATTGTAGAGCAGTTGTGATAAATAGAAGTTCAAATGAATATAAGTATTCCTTCCGATACTAAATGAGTTCCAGTATTCATAAAGATATACGAGTCCCAAATCAAACTGCGTCCTACATGTATAAAGCAGTTGTGGTAAGAAGAAGTTAAAATAGATTTAAATATTCCTTTCAATTCAAACTGAGTTCCAAAATAACTGCTTGTTTGGCCGGGGGCAATGTACTCATGAATGAACTTCAGAGTGTTGCCATCGATTTGGTAGATCAGTTGTCGTCCTTACGTCCGTTAGTTTGAACTCATCCACAACGTAGGTTTTAACTGTATAGGCCTATTAATATACTCAAGGCAAGTTTTATCGTGAGTTCAGTGAAGGGGCCCCAAGCGAAATGAATCAAAATGTAGTGCAACAAAGAGGAAAGAGGACTGCGCTTGTAATCACGTATGTATTCCGTTTCCGGTAAAGCAAAGTGCGTGTGTTTGCGTGTGTGTTTGTGTGTGGGTGTGTGTGTGAGTGTGTATGTGTGTGTGCATGGTGTGTGTGTGTGTGTTTATGTGTTCACACGCGCGTGTGTGTATGTGTATTATATGTCAAGGTCGGGAGGGGGGTACCAACTTTAGAAAAGATGAAGAAAACCATTTTTAATTATCGGGATGAGGAAAAGAAAATAGCCATTAGAATGGGAAAGCTGGGATTACATTTTCTAAATTGGGAGCAGCTTAGTGTTAATGAAGATTTGTTTTCCTCTCCGCCGTGAGCTTCTTATAGTGTGACTCTTTTTTGCAGCCTTGTTAAGTTACTTATTTAATATATTTCTTGAGTGTGTGTGTGGGTGTGTTTGCGTGAGGGAGGGGGCCAGGAGGAGCAGGACTTTGTTACTTGTACCAATAAAATAACCTCCAGATTTATTTTGTATACATAGAGTGAATAACATGTACAATTGATTTATTTGTTTATGTTTATGTACTTTGAGTTCACTTTGTTCCTCAGTTATGTATACTGTAAATTAGTTTTGTTTAATTATGTTTATGTATAAGCAATTGATATTGAAAATGTTATTTATTTATTCAATACACCCACAACAAAAAGTGAGTCATTTGACACATTTAAGCATAATTTTCGTGAGTCAGGTGTAAATTGACTCATTAGTAACAACCAATGAGTCTCTATTGACTCATTTATATTTCACCAGTGTGTCAATCATGAGCTGACGCATTTGCAAAATGCTTCGACTGACTCACATGGTCGTAAAAAATGAGTCAAGATCGACATAAGAGCATTTTAGAAGAAAAAAGTGAGTCAACTTGAAAGTGAGGTTGTATGCATGCGCGCGCATGCTTTCGTGACGTCATCCAAAATGCGCATTCTCGAGCCATATTTGAATTCCCGATCGACGACGCGACGCCGCCATCTTATATCTTGGATTCAGAAGAGTTTTGACTGCAGCTAGTGAAAAATTGGTACGCATAATTATTCATATGGTTTTAAACGATGATTTTTATGACTGGATTCGTGGGCTGAATCTTCTGATTATTATACAAATGATGCATGCGTTCATTTTACGATATCCGCACTCGAGTTGATGAGGCTGTGTGTAACTTAACTATATAGATTCTACTGTATCGCACGAAGCCGTGTCGAATGAAAACATGCATGATCTTGCATCATCGTTTTATACAACGAAACTCCTAGATCCTTGTTATTTGATGTAAAACGAATTAATTCAAGATTGTTTCGTGACAGTATGGGTGACAAATAAATCTCAAGTTAAGGCTTAATTTAGTGCGTACAAAGTAGATTTTTCAGATTCGGGTAGCGGGACCACCGATTACATCGCTAAAATGTGATATTTTAGGATATATTTTCCATTGCAAATGTGGACAGTGACTCTGGCATGGTATGGTATGTGTGTGATAGGCCTAGGGAGTAGGGGGGTCTATGTCATGATGCACCCACAACAAAAAGTGAGTCACCCTTACTCAAATTGATGAGTCACTGGTTTGTCCGTACAGCGAAACACTTGAAGGATCATGTGAGTCACTATGACTCGATACAAATGAGTCTCTTTGACTCACATGATCCTTCAAGTGTTTCGCTGTACGGACAAACCAGTGACTCATCAATTTGAGTAAGGGTGACTCACTTTTTGTTGTGGGTGTAGTATGTAGTTCCTATTTTTATTTCATTTAGAAGGAATAAAACAAAATTACTAGTGTTGTTAAAGTGTTTGTGTGTGTGTGTGTTTGAGGGAGCTGCTAAAAAGGTTCCTTTTCTGTCACCGAATAAGCTGATGCTGTAGGATAAACATTTATATAGAAATAATAACGTTTTCCGCAGGTAACAGTACGATTGATTTTAGCAATCATTAATTTCGAACTATTAGCTAGAATTGAAGCGTCTGTATGAAATAGGCTTTCTCAATATGGCAATTTAGTAAAATAAAACGGAGAGAGGGGGAGTGAAGAGAGAAAGAAAGTTGAGAGAGAGAGAGAGAGAAAGAATGAGAGAATGAGAGAGAGAGAGAGAGAGAGAAAGAATGAGAGAAAGAAAAAGAGAGAATAAGCATGATTGTTGGAAATGTCTCTCAATGAAATTGTATCCTGAACTAAATAGATATATATTGTAAAAGGTTCACCCTTTGTGTAAAATTCGATATTCAAATGCTCACTCCGAACATCGGTATGGAGCATAACCTGCAAAAATATAGAGACTCAAGATATAACTAAAGATAATGATTATATATTCTACTTGAATGCCATTAAAGTTTCTCAAGGCCACAGTGGGAATGGATTTAGTCAAGATATTAAGAAGTATATGATATGGTGCGTCCAATGTCTATATTTGTTGTTTGCCGGGTAATCATAATCAAATTGGGAAAAAATCAGTCGGTGTTCTTCTTGAAGGTGTTTGATGGTCGTAGAGATAACAAGTTTCTGCGGTGAGCATACTGGAAAGTAATGGAAGTACCAATTGATGGTGGAAAGCCCTGTACTAAAATACTTATCTGTCTGCAAGGCGTCGCTGGAGGATGAGGATGTGTGTGTGGGTGTGGGTGTATGACCCCTCCCCTTCTCATTAAGAAATTTATGTCAGCAATACGAGAATGTGTACAGCCTTGTTGGCAAAATTGCACACCCCCTCCCTTTTTTTGAAAAAGGGGAGTAAATATATCTAGGTATATTTGAAAATCAAACCACCACCTTAGGCTACCTTTAATTGTCCGAAAATGTTAACTTTGGGGGATTGAGATGGTGATCTAGGGAGACCTTTTCGCCTTCTTTGTCGGCAAATGTGGTCTCAACCCCTCCCCCTCTTCAAATGGTATGCCGAAGCCCCTTCTGTCTTTCTGGGATCGTTATTATTGAACCTATTTGTGAAGGATTGGTTCCGTTACGTTTCTTAGTTGGTGCTTTGTCCTCTATTTTGAGCAGGATTGATGTTCTTCGTCTTCCGCGGTCGATGAGATGCTGAATAAAGGTTGTTAAAATACGGAGAAACCGGTCAAATTTCTGTCTGCTTTGTCAGGACATGGCAAAAGTGCCAAGTATATTTATCCAAGCTCAGCAAATTTGAAGGATGCTACTTCTAATGGAAGTAAAATGATTTTGACGTTTTTCATGAGATGTTTGCAAAAATGTCAGGAGATAAAATCTCAACGTTAGGATTAATACTGATGAGCTCAAAATTTGTTGTAAGATCTTTAAGAATTTGTAAGTTTGCCATAGATGCGCTCTTCCAACATGTTTGCCCTGATGTTCACGTAATCTCATAATTGTTCAAACATAATTATGTGTGGCTTATTACACCCAGTAAATAAGATCGATTGATCGATGTTTAATTGAAAACAAGTCAAAACAAATCTTGAAACCATCGGGATTTGAACCTACCATCTACTGCTTGCCGAGCAGCAACCGGGCCATCACTGGTCCATGGCACAGTCACGATGAACTAGAAACGAATACCCAAGCCGTCCTGATTCATTCAGACTTATAAATATTCATAATGCCGAAGTCAAAAATCTTACACTTTGCAAATATCCTAATACTTTCAATCTCGAAGAAAATGCCTTTTCAAAAGAAACTCAAGAGGAGATTGAAAGTGCTTTACAAGGACACTGTCACATATCGTATAGGTCTCTCATTTTACATTACAAAGGATAAAATTAAATTTACCTTTACAAGAGTCTGAGATAATTTGAAGGAATTTTAGAGTTAAATTTATTTAAGAGTTGAACTCTTAAAACACTACATTAACAGATGGCATTTAATGGTAAGCTAAGCAATAAACGGAATTGTTTGAAGAAGAAAAAAGATTAAGATCTCCGTTTATTTATATATACTGTATCTGGGCGTTTTCGTATCTAAAGGAAGGGCAATTGGGGCACTTTGCCACTCCTGACAGATTTTACAGATTTCCAACCAAGAAAAAAATAGCAGGTTAGGGGAGGTTTAACTCGAACAAATACAGAATAAAAAGCTTTTAGGATCACACTGGGATCGGACTACAAAGGATACCATTCGGCACTTATATTGTGCTATTTGCTATCTTTGAAAGACACACGAACAAATTTGTGTCTTGATTTAGCACCCTCTGTAGAAAAGAATATATCTCTTCGAAATTGGTTTAAAAAAAAGAAATATGATAAGTTTAAGCGCACAACAACGCGATTCCAAAATAGTTCATTACCTTAAATTGTCACTTTTTTAAACTTCTCAAGATGAGACAAAGTACGCGAATGGTAAACTATTTTGCTTGGTGTAATTTATCGGATTTCAATAACTGCATCCATTGCCAATTACAAGATTTATGCAATGATAAATTTAGACTTAAAACCAATCCATGATTGTCGAGCATTACGAAGTACATATCGCCAAGATAGTACCGAAATATGTTTTAAGTATAAGCCTGTATTGAAATAATTATATAAATTTGCTTTTGCAATATTCATAACGCTCTTTCTTTTTTTTTCTTGATGGTCTGATATGCATCAAAACGTCAAAGTTTTACCTATTATTTTAATTTTAATACAACTTGCCATTTCTTGTAAATATTAATATTAAAATCATATGTCAAAGGCTTTAGTAATATAATATTTTCAAAGTGAATCAGTCATTACAATGACATCTTACTTTTACCATTCAATGATATATTTTAGAGGTTTTAACTTTGAATAGTCTTTCTCGTGATATTTTATGTAATGGACTTCTAAAACGCAATTCTCAAACACTTTATTCTTGAGTAAATGTATTTTGTCATTTGATGTTGACTGCAATTTATAACAATACAATTTAACGTGAGAAATTGTTGTGAACATGTAAAATTCATAATTTTGCTTCATTACAAAGCGTTGTCAAATAAAACCATTATTAAATTGAAAAATATGCTCGCAATTTGGAAGTTAATATTAATTATTAAATAGCTCTAGTATTTTAAGCATCGGGATTGGTCAAAACGCGTCACATGACATGCAACTTTTTTGTGTGCACCGCACGTGTGCCAAAAAAGCGCAGTCAAAGGTATCATTGCACGCTCCAGCGCAGCAAACGTGTATAGCGGGAGATTAGAAAACAAATTGTCCATAAATTTGAAAACGTTGGCTTGGATTTTGGCCTGTTTTGACTTTGAATTTTATAATGGAGCCAGGAATTCCAGCTATCTGATTCAAGTAACAATTTCATTTTTTACTCAAGGCAAGTGGAATCCCGTGGACTTTTCGGTAAATATCAAGCCTGCAAGGTCTTATCTTTTCATTTTCTAGCATCAACATAACTCTAAGTCTAACTCTCGTAGACTCTAACGTTTGATCTAGACTTCCGTCTGTTTTGATTTTCATGCGTCACTTTTTTATAAAACAAATAACACACTTGACCCTGTTGTGCGTAATGTAAATGCAGTGTACGCTCGGTATCTTCAGATGGTGCGCACTGTGAACTCGCCGAAGCAGCTCGTGCACAAAGGCAGCACTTATCTAAGGAAACCTCGCGTGCACTGCATTTACCACTAACGCACGCTGGGCCGTGCGTTATTTGTATATCATAGGACGAAAGTGTAAGTGACTGAGCGTTATGCCGACGTCAGAATCATTGTGCTTTTGTTGCATCCTCGGGTGCTATTTGCGGTTACACTTTACAATATCGTACTAATTTCGATCTCCAATGAAAAGTCTTTTCAAAAGAAAACGTAAAAAGGAGATTCAAAGTGCTTTACAAGGACACTATATCGTGTGAGTCTCTCATTATACAGTGCGTCCCAGAAAAAACGAAACCGAGAAGTATTGATGTTTTATCATAACTTAATCACAACCATAATTAATGAATGATACATATTTGGAAAGCTTAGAGTCTTCTCTTTCAGTTGATGCTACTCACGTGATGCATATTTTACGCATGAGTGATTAAAATCAATTTGAAGGAAGGAAACCAAAAAGTAATTTGGCGGGCGGTATCTGAATTTCGAAGACAAATTCACATTTCTAAAAAGTTGAATTTCTGCCCTTTCATATGACACCTCAATCAGGAAAAATGAGCGAGGAATAACACAGTTCTGTTTGTTTAAAGTAGCCCTTACATTTTCATAATTTTAACAAACGAATTCGTTTTCACTGGGTGCCTGCCGTAGCAAAAAGCAGATTTGACAAAAGACTTAACTCCGTTTCGTTGACAATCAGCCATGCATGAAGACTCTCGTCTACGGCTGATTGTCAACGAAACGGAGTTAAGTCTTTTGTTAATTTCGTTTATTGATACGGCAGGCAGCCAGTGAAAACGAATTCGTTTAATAAAATTATGGAAATGCAAGCACTACTTTAAACAAATAGAACTTTGTCATTCCTCGCTCATTTTTCCTGATTGAGGTGTTATATGAAAGGGCAAAAACTCAACTTTCCAGAAATGTGAATTTGTCTTCAAAATTCAGATACCGCCCGTCAAATGTCTTTTTGGTTTCCTTTCTTCAAATTGCTTTTAATCACTCATGCGTGAAATATGCATCATCTGAGTAGCATCAACTGAAAGAGGAGACTTTAAGCTTTCCAAATATGTATCATTCATTAATTATAGTTGTGATTAAGTTATGATAGAACATCGATACTTCTCGGTTTCGTTTTTTCTGGGACGCACTGTACATTAGAAAGATTATAATCATATTTACTATTACAAGAGTCTGAGAAACAGTTTATTCATTATTCGTTTGGGGGGAACCCCGTGCTTCACTAATGCACTCCTGAGTCCAGGGTCTGAATACGCCTCAGCTTTTCGAGACATGAAAATAAACATTTTGGTTGTTTAAAAACGCAGGGGATAATGCCCCTTCTCCCACTCCTGGTACACGTTTATGTTTGATTTTCAAGCACATGTACGGTCTTAGAAAACTCATTCAGACTTTTGTTATTAATTTTTCTGATTTTAAATATTGTCTTTCATCTCAACCCTGAGGACAAAGTTTTACCTTCTGTCGGTCATGATTTGGAAAGTTTAATCCATCCACCTTAAAAGCTTACTTCCTAATAGTAAAATTTATTGCGATCTCCATTCTAATCTTCTTATTTATTTCTGCTCTGATTTCCTCTATTCATTTCTTGAATAAAAAAATATTCAGATTTCAATTTCAATTTCCTCTTAGAGATCCGAAGATTCCTTTACTTTTATTTGTTTAAATGTTTAGTATAGATGTCTAGGGGAAGTAGATAATTGTCCTAGGGGCTAATTATCAGAGGCGGGTGTAATTGTCCTAGGAAGCAATTTTCCGGGGGGGTAATTGTCCTCGGAGGTTGAGTGTCCTTGATGTTTATCCCCCCCGGGGGGGGGGGGGGGGAGGTAGTTATCTGGGGGTGGAGGTAATTTTCCGGGGGATGGTTTCCCAGTGGTAATTGTCCTGATAGGAAAAATTGTGTATTAAATCATTGTGCGATCAGGGGGATAACGAAATAAAGTCCTGTAATTTTTTTCTTAAATTCCAATGAAACATTTGTCTTTAAAGTTTAACGTTTAAATAATAGCTCCTGGAGATAATTATCTCAATTAAAAGACACGAAAAATAATTTAAAGACTTTTAAGTAAATTAAAGAGAATAATGTGGTACGAGGTACAAAGTTGTAATGAATCTTGAAAACACATAATTCGCCGTGAAATATCTTTAGTGGCAGAGCCCGGACGTTGAAATGCAGATTAGATTTAATTGTTGACCCATCATCTTAGCTTAATTACAAGTGAAGTGATGAAGAAAACCAATAATCGCCTTGGAGTCAAGCGCTAAGGATAAGTCTTCGTTGAACCGTCAGGCAATGTGGAATGGAATAAATTAAATCAACCAATCAATCAATTAACAAAAAACAACTATAAGAATGAATGAAAGATAACTGAATGAAAAAATAAGTAAATATTCCAATCAATAATGAAATTATCGAGAAAAGCCTGAAGTAACAGAAGTAACAATGTTGTGTGGTTATCGGAAGAGGGCGCAATTTTCGTTTTCTCATTGGGTGCTTCAAGCATCATTGGCTTGACTTCATTTGGGCTTTAACTCTGACAAGCGTAAGCTTCTGATTCTTTGTGATTTCCACTAGCAAATTCTGGAATGAGAGCCTCTATAGTTTACAATAAGTTGTTGTGAGCTTTTAATGTGATAATGGGATTATGGTAGTACAAATTTGAGAACAAATTACGGACAATTAAGTAGTGAAAAGGAAAAGGAGGTGTGTGTCACCAATTTTGATATACAAGCGAACAAAGTAAAGATGCTTCAAAGACAATACAATATTATTTTAGACAAAACATTATTATCATTAATGTGACCAAATAAGTTTACATTTATTGTATACATCTAATAATTTTCCCTTTTCAAAATTATTTACAACGATTGTGGCACGATAAGGTTGCTTTACAGTTTGGCCCTTTACATCGTCTGTTTTAATCATGTCAGTGACATTGCCCATGTCCATATTCTATAAGAAACTATATCTTGTGGAATTAGCCCTTTAATAGAAACAAAAGGGACATTGACTATCAGTAGTGATTGACCTAGAATTCTTAGCAGGGCACACAAGTCCAATAATGATTATGACGATGATAATAATAATGATAATGATAATAATGATAATTATGGTAATACAGTCAAACCTGCCTACAAAGACCACATGATTTGTTTCCCTTGAAAATCGTTTCTGATTGAAACATGTACTAAAGGAACCTGTCTACAAAGACCACTTTCTATGTTTCCCTTGGGCGGTCGCTATAGACAGGTTTGAATGTAGCAATACAGATAAACTTACAGAGAGAGAGAAATTTAGAGAGAAATGGAAAGGGGGAATCACACAAAAAATTGCCCTCTTATATTTTGTACCCCACCCCATCCCGCTGAACTTAAATGACAACGAGGTTAAAGGTACTATGTCCCATTTGCAGGCCCAAAAAATGAAAAGGTTAAAAATTCCAACGGCATTTGAAAGACAATACTAATTTAGAACTTCTCTCAAAACGAAAGGGCTTGAAAATGGCTTTTTTAGTGCGAAAATAACGAACATTAGTTGTGGAATCGATTTAAGTGATTGCAATCACCTAGATGGTCGTACGTTTTGTGCTGCACAAAGATTCAATCAGTTTAATTTTGGCCATTAGAAAAACTGGGTTATTGACGTAGATAAACTGTCATGTATCGTGTTACAGCTCATTTTATGTATGTAACTGGGTGTGTTACTACCGAAGAATTTTTTTATTTCAGTCAGCCACTCAATAGTGTCTGACAGTGAAGTCTAGAAGGTAAACAGGTTTCCTTGCATAATTTGAATACTAGGACACTCCTAATGTTTAAATTTCACATATATGACATACATGACATATTCATAATTCCTGCAAAGATCTACATAATTAGATGTTGGCTGCAAAAGGGACATAGTATCTTTAAAGCAACGTAGACGAATTAGTGTAAATAATTCAATTTCTTTTTAGACAAACTATTTTCAAGCCCTTGATAACAAAGTAAACAGTACTCATTCAAAACAAGTTACACACTTGAATTAGTTAGAATCTTCAAAAAACGTTTTAATCGACTACAATTATTTAAATATATATACGTAAACATATGCTTAAATCACTAATTCTTGTCGCAACAACGATCGATTTAATCTGAAAACATACAAAATTACCTTTTTTTTAGCAAAGCATTATATTACGTTTTGGGCCTGCATTTACAATCTGCATTCAATGATATCATTATCATATACTTCTAAACTGAACATGGCTCAATATGCACTGATTTCTTTTCTTCATGCAGTCATGTACATTCTGTGCCTGCACATCCATTAATATTTATACATAATTATTACTGCTTTACAAATTTATTCTGCGTTTTTAAGACATTCAACAGACTTAATATTTTATGGGGAAACTGTGGGAAGAGATTCCAGACATTCTGATCTTGATCATCGTGCAAGATATATTCATATGATGCTTGACTGAAATCCACGAGGAAACAATCTAACGCTTTACAATAATCTTCTGGATATAAGAGTGCTTGTCCAACCAGGCAAAGGAAAACAACAGGAAAATTCAAATTAACCTCCATCCTCATCACGAAATCCACAATTGCCCGACGCCCGAATGATTTGCATTCTGAAATAAGCAAATTGGATCTGTCAGGCCACGAACGATTGTAAAATGTATAGTTATTTACGATATAACCTATGTTCAAACGAACTTGCCGAGTATTGAGAAGGTGTTCTGTGTTTAGCAACCCCAAGACTTAGCCATAGAAAAGAATCATTCACACGGTGTTTCCAACGCCCGACGCCCGACAGATACCAAGATTTCTTGTTCCCGTTGAATACGAGGCGTCATTTCAATTGCGTCATGACCTACACGCTAGTAGAGGGGGTGGGGGGGGGGGGGGCAATAAACGCATTTCATGGGCCAATACATATACAATTGTATTGTAATATAGCGCAACGCATACCCCTTGCCTGTATTTCGTGTACAAAGGGCATGCATAAATGGGTAAATTTCGCATCAGGCGTTGTCAAGTGACAAGTGTGAATCTGCTTTACGTATGAACAAAGATGTGTAAATCATAGCAGTCGAACTATATAAAGAACAATGTCAACTTTCAATTGTTAAATTGGATTATTTAGTTCCACATAGAATGATACTCATCCAAAATGAATAATAGGCTGTAGAATAAAACTTCTTTTAGTGAAGGATTTATAACAATTTTTCCTAGTAGTACTGAATTCAAGGTGTGTCAGTGTATTATGACAAAATTAACAAAAACATAAATTAATATTTCATGTGACCAGGTATTATTTCATCATTTATAGGATGTTAGGGTTTTTTTCCTGCAAAATGCTTCATTTTGTCGGACGTTATAAGTCATAAACGGTGATTCCTCTAAGTTGGATGTTTTCTCATGACAATGCGCCTTTTCGACTGAGTTAAGATCCTAAGTTTATCAAGTCCATCATGCAAAAGAAAGCAGATAGCTCATGATCCAGTTAATCCACGCAAATTGTTTATTGTTCCTTTTGCATTACCATTTTGTACGGTGCTAATTTTACACGAAGCGTCAAAGGCTACGCCAGTTTATGGCGGGGGCCTACCTCAGTAGGAAACGCCTCAATCAACGGCCATTATAATCACTTATCAACCATGTCTACAGTCAAAGTTCTAAAGTAGGAGTATAAGTATATGCACATTGAACACTGGGTTGCTTAACAAACATAGCTTGCAGAATAAAAGCAGTACATGGAAATATTTGTGTGACAGTGGAAATGCATTATGGAACTAGAGGTAAGGTAAAGAACACATTTAAACATGTTTAACAGCTTTTTGACTTATGCTATGGTCACATTAACCAAAAGTAGCCTGATCGGCGGCCGAGCGGCGAGTTTTTAACCAATTCTGCCCGGCGGCTGCCCGGCCACCGAGCGGCGGCCGCCCAGGCACCGCTCGTTTTTAGGGCATCGCTCGGTCGCCGCTGAAGTTTTAGCACGGAGTTAAAATTTGGGCGGCGCCTGCTCACTTTTCACTCGCCGCCCAAAATACGCTCGGTGCCTGGGCGGTCGCCGCCCGGGCACCGACCTAATCGCTGGGCGATGCCTAATTCCAGCAGCGACCGAGCAGGCTACTGATCGGTCGGTCGCTGCTCTGATTTGTGACCATAGCATTAGAGCACTAATGGCTACTGCATCCGAGTTGCCATTCCTTTGCGTCAATTGATTATTTGATATTCAGTTAATGAGCCAGTTCACGGATGCCAGTCTGACAATGAGCAGATAAAGGTCATTGCAGAACAAATTTTGAAATACACGGAGACGAAATACTGGATACGTGCTCATGATAGTTATGTTATCATTCATGCACAAGAAGTGCACTCCGTGATACACAGGTGGAAGTATTATTTGAAAAGGGGAAACAAAGGCTCTTTATATAGCACCTCCATCGCTGTAGGAGTGATTATTTTCAAAATGTACAAAGTGGGTCCTCTTCATGTTTTGAAGATCTGTGAATATTCGGGGTCATTGCAGTAATGTGCTAACCGTGTGAACTGTTCTACTAAAAAAGAATGTTACTACGCCCATCCCCCCCCCCCCACCGATAAAGAAAGAGGGGTTATTGTTCCGTTATGGCCCATTTTCGGACGAACCATAAAAGCTTGTGCTTGTGATAGGCTCATTTGACCATTAGTCAAAAAATTATATCCGTATCTAGATGCAACGTCTGGGTGAGCATTGTGCATTTAAATGCAGGAAGGTCTTTGATTGCGGGCATCCAAGTAGACTTGTAGCCCATGATACAGAAAGTTGTCAGTAGGCCCTGTCGGTCTTGTGGGCCATCTGACACTCTGTCGTGGGTTATCGGTCTAGGTGGCTATCCGTCCTATGGGCTTTAGCCCGTTGATTGACGCAGTAGGAATAACAATTTGTGTGCAATATCATTAATGTAAAAGCCATCTAAACTGTAAAAAAAACACCCATGCTTTTGTAAAACAGCGACTCAACAATGCGCGAATATGTAGAACATGTATTTTCCTGTAAAAATGAACAAAACGATAAAGGGCATGCAAGTATAAATATGTTATCATTGATTATGTATTAAATCAAGAAAAATTATTCCTAAATGTCACTTGCTCAGTCTACATTCGAATCGTTAAGGTGAGGTGAAGATATATTTCCTAGAATGAAAACATTGAAAACCATACTGGAGCTCTATATCTTATAATCGGGTAATAGGTCAATTCAGCTACGTATTCCAAAAGTATTCTTTCTTTGTATACTCGATCTGAAATTGTAAATATTCTTTTCCTTCCGCCACAAGTAAATGCATTCGTATAGCACCAGACATCAGATTTGCATTCATAGTACCATATTTTCAATGGGGGCTTTTATTTGGAATTGTCAACTTGATTCAACAAAAAGATGTACAATGATGCAAACAATAACGTTCGTACCATTCATCTAAAATATTGCACAAAATTGAATGACACCATTTTTTATGCAGTATTCATGGTAAATGGTGCGATATTATTGCTCGCCTCAGTATATGTGATCAAATGAGTCACTTCTTTTTGGTTTTCTCTATTCGCTATCTTTGGACATTCTGGCGACGAGACAGCAAAATGGCGAAGCTATAGGTGGCCACGTGCCCTTATCTTCTTCCCATTCCGTCGCGTTTGATTCAAGCTTCCAGACCTTCGCCTCGCAATCCTCCAGTCCATTTTCTCCTCCAAAAATGTGGATAGTGCCGCCTAAAACTGCTGTGACGAAAGACATCCTTCCTTCTGGGAGCTCTGGTCCGAACCGCCACTCGTTATTCTCAGGGTTGTAGATTTCGACCGATTTGAGCATGTTCTCTGGACCTACCTCGCCCATCGCTACGCTTCCTCCAATGACGTAAATTTCCCGATTCGTCACAGCAACACTGGCGCAAGTACGCGGTAGGATCATGTTGGCAACCGTATCCCAGCTATCAAGGCGAGGATTGAAGCAGAAAAGAGCGTCAAGAACCGTATCTTCAGACTCTCCACCGATACAGTACAACCGCCCTCCTACGGCAACGGCTTTATGACCGAACCTGACAGCCTGTGGCATTGGGGACGTCTGCTTCCAGATGTTGGTGGCAGGATTGTAACACTCGACGCTAGAAAGAGTATCGTCACCATCACAACCCCCGACAGCGTAGATCAGACCGTCCAATACCGCCAGACTAAAATTACAACGGCCGACGTTCATCGCGGCTCGCGGTAACCATTTCTTTTCAAATTGATCAAAGAGAAAGAGACCGCTTCTGCGATTGGAATATAAACGTCGCCCGCTATATTCGGTTGGCTGTTTCGCCATGGTGTAGATGTTGTTTTCACCAGTTATGACACATTCGGCATCGTCCATCAGTTCAGGTAGTGCCTTGACGCGGTAGGTTGTGGTTTGCTTGATATCACTTAGCATTTCGCTCATGTTGGTAAGGAAGACGAACATGTCTGCGAATGGCATTCCTTTTCGCGCGGTAGTGTTGACCTTTGTCATGTCGAGATCCTGGCGACGATCCCGTAGAACATGATACTGTAACGCGCTATCGATGATCTGTTGACAACCCTTGTTATGCGACACGATGCGATCGCGTTCAACGACATCATGGATGTAGTATGGGCTGATCAGTCCAAATCGAATGTGAGACACAACATCAGCGAGGTCTGCTCGACGCGAATCTGGGTCGTGCTTGGCCCAAGCCATCACGCTTTCATAAACCACTTCCTCGTTGTCTACATTCAACTCATCTCTCGCAATAATATCGATAACTTTGTCTTTCCCTAAGGTGACAAACTCTTCCTCTTTACAAACTTCGATGAAATTGTCCATAACCACAGTTTTGGCCAGCTCCTCGAGCTTGTCGCAGTTGTGTGCGACAGCAAAGAAGTAGATACCGATTGCGTTGGAGACAGTAATGTGTTTCTCCAGGAACCGTGCGCACGCGTCGCGTAATGTTGGCATCTGGAACATATTGACTGCAAGCATAAGTCCCTGCACATTATCTTCATTGATCTCTATTTGTGAGGTGTAGGCATAGTCCAGGATAAGCCGCATTGAGGGTGCATCTATACCGATTAAACGGATCTTACTTTGTCTGCTCTCTGCTAGGTTCGTCGTGAACATGGCATTGAAGTACGGGCTGCTCGCGGCCAGCACGCATTTATGACACGGGAATTCCTCATCGTCGACAATCAATGTCACATCGACCAAAGCACCTTGTTCGTACAATGACTTGAGTCCATGAACTACCTCAGACACGTGCTTATTGTCCTCGAATTTGTATTTGTCAGGGAAATTATCCAGAGAATCCTGCGGCTCGAGCTTAGCACGTAGCTTTGCTTTGCTCCCCTGACGTTCGATGATTGCCTGCTGCTTGTCACCAACCACCTCTATCCCTGCTAGCATCGAAGCGAGAGCAACAGTGTGAGAACCTGAACCAGAACTGCCGTAGCTAGACGAAGGCCTAGATGAACTGCTGTAAGGTGACGTAGATGATGTCGTTGATGAATACGAGCTGCCAGTTGACGTTGAGGACGGGGTAGTACTGGCGCCAGAGATGCTCCGACGGTCTCGGACCCGGTAGGAGTAGGAGTATTCGTCACTACCACCAAGCAAGGATGCAGACGTCTCCATGGCAGCTATTGTCATGTTACGTCTGCGCCGGGCTGGAGTCCCTATCGTGAGAGCTAGGTGGGCGTTACCAATAGAGAATCAGTGTCGTCTGCGTTAAGTGATGAAAAAGACGAACACTGGGTATCTGTCAAAGAAAAAGAGATAGAAAGAAGATGAATATGCGTCCTCATCACATAATATTATTGGCATTACATGTAAAAAACGAGGAACAGCAAAAAACAGTATAATTGTTATCGTTTGTATTAAAGGGAAACGTAACGTAACGTTAGCTTAAGGAGAAAATCGTGCTTTCTTCTAAATGTATTCTCATTATTACGCATAAGAATATTCAAGGCCTCTGATTTGTCAAAACTGCAGGCATGAAATTCGCTGCTGACTGCTAGGCAGTACAGCGTTAAAAGTGAAGAATGGAAACGCGCTGTCGAGACACCGGTAGTTTTCCCTACAATAACTATCGAATACAAAACGGGCATAATTTGTTAGATATATCTTTTTTTCAGTTAGGATTCACACGGGGGATGCGGTATATAAAACAATTATTGATATTAACAATTTACCTCCTCGGTGATCTCGAGACTACACTATGCCCCCCACTTCGTGTATATGGGTCACAGTATAGTTCCGAGATCGCCTTTGGCAATAGTTTTAAGCAGTCAATATTTTGTACATTATTTTCCGGTACAATACCAGCCATTAAAGAAAATACAATCTGTCATATTGATCTAACGTATACACGTCACATAAAAACATTAGAATATTTAACATTTTTTGTTATATCGTAAAGGCAATGACATTAGACTATCGCATAAAGTACCCGAACACCATCAACAAAAAACAAAATCTCATGATCATAGAGGAATATTTAAAAAAACGGGGAAAAAAGAAAGAAAACCACCATCTGCAGAAAAAAACTATTACGTTAATTTATGAAGTTACTCCATGAAAAAGAATTGGAGTGTAAAACTGATAAATCCTTCCCTTGAAAAGATCTTTATGCAACTGAGCAAGTCTATTTCTTTCAATAAATATAGCTTACAAAACGAAATCACCAAGCAAAATAATATCGAAACTATAACGGCAGAACTTTTGATTATAAGCGAATTTAATGTCCAATTTGTGAGTACTTTGTACATTTTCTACACTTCTTACGTATCTGGTTGAAATAACGGTATGGTGGTGTGAGCATAGTCAGCGCGTGACCTTAGTTCGCTGTCTCAAAAATCGGTAAGATTTCGAAAATCTGATATCACCAATGGAAAGAGGAACATAAGATTACCAAGAGACGAAATTTTCTTTGGAATTGGGTGTGGAATTATTGACAAAAGGTCGGCAAAATTTGCAGTCATTTGCGTCCGTTCTAAAAAATTATGAACTTGCCGATAACAGTCTGTAAATCTTAATTTTGAGAGCGGATATCTCAAAAAGTGATTGTATGGTATTTTGCATTGCAAATTATGAAATTACCTTATGTTTGACGGATCGCATTTTTTAATATATCAGCTGTAACCCCCGTGCGCGAAGTTTTTATGACTTTTTTTATTTGCAGCGCGAACGCCTATCCGACACCGAATTTTTAGCTCGCGATATTTCCGGAATCTTTTGACAATAAATTTTCTAGTAAAACCCTTTACCGTCCATTTGATAATATTTGAAATAAATACATTTGTTTAGAATATGAGAAATCATAGACCGAATTTTGCGAATATCACATTTTCTAATATTTTCAAAAATCTCCACGAACTATCATACTGTGTTTTTGACCGTGTATCAATGCCAGTTGGGCACGCATAAAACGCAAGGCGTACACATAATATGTTGATTAATTGGATTGTTGTCGTTGCCCCGAGGGGATGTTACTCAAGTGAATTTGCCTGGTACGTGAGGACACTCTCCGTTTACTACCTATCATAAAACAGTCGTTTCTTTTTGAGATTGCGTACACACTTTGTGAATATTTAGTCATATTTGTTACTATGCCAATGACAGTGCAGTATAGAAATATAATATTAAGATCTCACCAAAAAGGGCATTTGATATTGATCAACAAACGTCCAACGAGGGCACAGAAAATAACAACAACTAACGAGCAAACAAACAAAACAATGACTTTGTATTTTTAGAAGGAACCTATTTTATAAACGATCTTTCCCAAAACCATTGCAGTGAAGCAGTGAAAAATGTAGTAAACTGAAACGAAATATAGGGCAAAAAACACTTTGTTCAGTGGTAAACATTAAACAAAAATGAAATAAAATAAAATAAAATAAAAATCTACTTCTTGTTTGGCGCTTTACCAGACCATTTTGCAAAGGGTTAGGGGTGTCGGAATATTTGCCACAAAGTTTACAGAGGATTTACCAATATGCGATATTACAAAGATGAATATTCAAATCGCTCGACAATAATGCTAAAAGAGTTTCTAAAGTTTGCTTTTCGAACAGGCAGAAAAAAAGCGTTATTATTTTTTGTCGACAAGACTCGATAAATTTAACCGGGGGGGAGGGGTCCTCCACACACACACACCACACACACACACACACACACAATGTCTCTCCCTCTCTCTCTCTCTCTCTCTACCCATAATGATAAACCTCCATGCGTCTCTGCACTATTATATCGACAGATTCATTGAAGAAGAATCACGTACAAACCGGAATTGGATAACAGTATTAAGGGAAGGGGGCTTTATGATTCTTAATGGAAGTCAAAATTGAATGGCACGCGAGGGAGGAATGCATGGTGACACACATTGATATTACACTGTACCAAAACGAAAGTGATATATCTACGTGCTACATACTCACATAAGAATATTATGGCATGAAATGACTTCCAAGTTAGCCTCGAGAAAGTATAAATGTTATACAATATATAGGATGTCATTGAAAATACTGTACATGACCAAGAAATACACTTTAATCTTTAACCTAATAAAGTGATAGATATACAGACAATAATATGCTTGGCTATGGGAATATTCTCTACTCGGTTAACTTCGACTCTGCTTTGCTCACATTTTTGGCCCATGTAAATACACTGTTTGAAAAAGAAATGGTCAACATTTTACATTTTCAATTTAATTTGATGAGCCTTGGATATAAGCAGACTGTTGTCTAAGCTACCCGAGTTAAGAATGTTGTTTGGGTCGTTTAGACTGGTTAACACTGAGCTGCGCCTACTCATTGAATTGGTCCATCGTGACGTCAGGGGGCTTCGTCATTCCGGCGAGGGTGTGGTTTGCAATAACTCCACTTCCGAATGTGACGATGACACAGTCGTCATTCCTGACGAAGGCGACGATGATCCTGACGATACATTGTTGGACGATATGACCACTATCGTGATGATGGCCACCGTGAGAATGAGTATGAGTAAGACTATGAACAACGCGATGCGACGGTTCTGTTGATTACCACAATCCACCATTTTGAATGTTGTTTGCGCTACCTCGGGGGCTCCCTTTAACCAACACTTTTAATGACACCAATTAGCTGTGAGAGGGAAGGACAAGCACAATCCACTTTGCGTCAAACAAATTCCATCAAACTTTAAAGAATCTCATCTATTGACTCCGTAAACGAGTCCTCGTTAGCAGAATGGAGAATATTAAGTGACGGAAGCAAAATATAAGCGAAAGGAATTCAAGATGTCGAAGTGATGAATGTACCCCTTACGAATGGCGGTAAGAAAACAGAATCAGCAATATCCCCAAGCCCTTCACTGTACCTCATCTAACATCGTGACTGAGATGAATTCGGTATGGCGGGCCTGTATCTGGTAATTTTGTCACGCTGCGTTGCATTCACCAATATTTCATACCAAAATATCCGTGTGCTTGACAGGCACGGTCCCGTGATTGAACCAACATGCGCCTGTCGCAGTCGATTATCGCAACGTTAATCGTGACCTTAACTACATGGAGCTTTCAAAGGAAGGATGAACTAGGAGAGACGCATCCTTGCCATTTAGAAACCTGACTGTGATGAACAGTCGCAGCCGCTGTCTCAGCCACCAGCAAAGTCAAAGAGATACCAGTCGAAAAAACTGACGCTGAATGATAGTGAGATCTATCCAACAAGGTTTATGTTTCGTTTGCACCCCGGACTCAAAACATGTACTCCTTCCCAACTTTTTAAAGATGCAGTAATAGTTCCTCCGCACAGTTTTCACAAGGGTCCTTTTGCGGAGCTGGCATAAATAGCTCAAAAATTAGGGAAATAGAAAGTCTGTAGTTTCTATTCTACAAACCCCTCTTCCACGGTTCTTTGTTGCGTATTCGTCACAATGAAACAGAAACCAAAAAATTAGGTTTTATCGCTCCTTTTTTGTTGTTGATATTCTATGCATCGCATAATACCGGTTAACGGACAGATGCCTTCTAAAACTGCAAAATACATACAAGAGCAAGATGTATCAATAAAATAAAAGTAGGATTACACTCGTTTCGTAACCAAGCGGGATAGCTCCTCATATATGGTCGTTGAGAAATGGCACATTCCGTGTGTAATTGAACGTGGCAGAGGCTTACTTCTAAACTCTCTTTGGGTATAGGAGGGGGGGTGGAATGCATTCCGAAGGTGAGGAATGGCTGGGGCATGCTGCAGGGCACGCATACACTAATGCATATTGGTGAATATTGTGCATTAATGGCGACCAAAAATGCAGCGGAGAGTCGAATCAGGGGGAGAGATGGAGTCATGGAGAGGTGGAGCAGTGCATGGAATGAGAGAAATTGAAGGAATGAACACGCCTTCCATTTGAAACAGACATTGTTACCCACGTAGTGGTAGATGGGACGAAATTCTGAAGAATAAGATAATGATAACAACCAGAGCAATGGTGCAGCTAGGGTACCGCCATAGGGGCTGGGGATTTTGTTATTTCACTACCTATTTAGTAGATATTTTGCTATTTCCATTGCGTTTTTACGCGTACTCCTCTAATTCACATAGTGGTGGTATTTATGAGCAGTGATGTAAAACAAGACGAACAAAACATAAGATATATGTTCAATAAAACTTCTTGCCAATGCTATAATTACTTCTGCATTTTATTTTGTTGTTTTTGTTCACATTCCATAGATGAAATTGGATGCCAGTGTAAGATTTAAGATGTTAAAAGGGATAATGCAGGAGGGAGTAATCGGATCGCCTTCTCCCTCCTCCCCTCGTTGACAAAGTTCGGTAGAGAAATGTGTATTTTTGTTATTGTTTATATTGTCAGCAAATGTTAATTTTTAACATTCCTTCAAATTCTGATAATCTCTATACAATAATTCTCGATCAACTCCCTCTGTATAATGATGATTTTTTGTAATACTTGGAGCATTAATACACTCATTTTTTTGGCATGATTTTCTAGCATTTATTAGAAGTTTCCCATCACACGATTATACCAGAGATTTAACAATGCAGACGAAGATTGTATGGAGACTTCAAAGGTATAGCGTATGCATTCGCATATTTTCTTTGCTTGCTTCATTCCTGACAGATTTATTGTAGTAAAAGAAAATCAACTATTAACAAAAAATTAATTATTCCTGACAAACTTATTGAATAATTTTTTTTTTTTTAAATCAACTATACGTACTACATAATGGAGGTACTTGTAAAGTACTATTATCTGAGGAGACACTCAAGATTTCTACCAGTTTATGACGCAGTTAGCTTTGAGATAGGTGATATCATTTTGCATGTTGAGACTGAAGTGCCTATAGAATTTTATGGGCTTCATAAACCAGATACTTCGAGTAAAAGGAAACGTTGTGTTGTACAGGCCCTGCAATGATTCTAAAAAGAATTTCATTACATGTATGCTTAGTAGTCATGGAAGTAGATACTTTTTCCATTATTAGTTTGCACAACCCAAATACTTAGCAGTTTATATATTACCATCATGTTATAAATTTATTTGTTTCAGAAGGGGGTTGAAATAAATGCAGAAGAAGAATATTTCAAAACAAGGTGAAGACAAATGGAAGAAGAAATTAAGGTATGTAGAAATGATTATGTGTATCTCGAAATTCCTGCATGACACAAAAATAGTTTTTTCTTTTCTTTTCGCCTGCCTATCGTTTGCAAAAAAGAATTCCAATACAGATTTTTCCCCTTCTCCCTACGAAAGTACCTGCAAAATGTGAAACTTTTTTGTTCCAATTTAATGATGTGTTAACACTTTTTTTTTTCGCTGTTCGGAGATTCATTGTGCTCCACCCCTCTCCCCGTTACAGACCCCTGGATCCGCCCCTAATCGAGTTGACCATGCACCGCTCGACCCCTGTCCCGGACTTTCCTTGAGACGCCATCGATGTAGAGATCCCGTTTAACACATGCTCAGGTAATTACCACGCGAGGAGAGACATATGAACGCCTGCAGCGCGTGACATTTACAGATAGCTATAATTTTCGTCTGTGTTCACACATGCATGAATAAAATTTCAATACTTATCTTTAGGTTTCATCAAGCAATTTTAATCCGAAAATGCCCGCATTTTGTCCCTCTTCCTGAATGTGAATGTGTAACAAGCTCGGAAAAAGAATTAGTACATTTAGGAATGCGCGCCAGTAACAAGGAGTTTAAAGAAGCACATTGTATCATTTCTTCGATTTTATCTAAAGATTAAAAAATATTGAGTGTGTATAGTATCCTATTAAATTGTGCACTTACTATGTTCCGTTTAAATTCAGCTATACCTTGAACCTAAAACCCCTTGATCTAGACTAGATATGATATTTTTTTTCTATCAAAAAAAATATACATGTATATAGTATGATATTTGGTTTTGGTGGTGTTGCGTACCTGAATAGAACTGGTATAAACCCCACGTTCTTGTTCAAAGGGAAATTAAAAAAAGAAACCAGTACTTCAGTGCCTATGATATTCTAAGGGACTGCCACAGTATATTTTGCCTCCCCTTTGAATTGATATCCCACCACCAACCCCTGCTAAACGATTTATGGGTATGCCACTGTTTGCAATGAGCTCACTCGAAGCATGCTAAGCGGGCATGTCATAAATGTGTCCAGACTAATGAGATTTTTTTTTTCTCACTCGGTTTAGTATTTCTCTTTAATAGTTTTTATGAAATTAGTTTTACCGGAAGAGAAAAGCTCAAATATATCACAGCTATAGTATATCAAACTTAAAATAAAAAAAAACAGACTTGTGTTCATCATGGGACACAGTGATATACGCCATGTATATTTAGGAAAAAAAAGCTATATTATGATCTGCCTTTTTTGGTGGTAAATATTTCTTTTAACAAATGATAATTATTCTTTGCAAATTTGCACTGCCTCTTGTATTAAGTGCAGTCGGTGATGATAATAACAACAATAACCCTTTTACTAGAATATATTATGTATTGCACAAAATTAAGCTTTGTAATGATGTAACTTATCTTGGAATCTAAAAGTAGGCAGTAAATTAATAAGATAATGTTTTGAAGACTATTGAACCGTGCTAGACCATACTCTCAATTCTTATAAACCAACATTTTAAATCATAGGATGGTGAATGGTAAAGCATTTAAAACAGATGGGTGACTTAAAAAAAATCACAGTGAAGTAAAGGCCTGAGAAAAAAATGACAATCTGTAGAAAATAGAAGGTTTTATTATATTTTGTAAGAAAAGGCTATGTGTGCCTGCAGCGAAATTCCCTATCCGCGAGTAACTTATTTCATAATTATGTTGTGCTTTGGTATTCATGTAATATACATCTATATTTCTACTCCAAGTCCAAGCAGGGACTACAAGGTCTTGGTGCTAGACACACCAGCAAGAAAGGCATCATGATACTGATAACTCACACGTTCGTGCTATGATATCCTGCCACCAAAGATAAAATACAATCTCTCTTTCCTTACCCTTTCTCAGCCCCTGACCTTTTTTCTTTACGATGGCGTATTTTTACGATAGCGTCACTCTGGTAAAGGGTGTGGTTAATGTATGATTTACACACCTATACCGCACACGCCAATAAGAATAGCAACACGATAACTCACAACTTCGATATACATGGCTTCATGCTGTGCCACCGAAGATAAGATAACGATCTTCTATATGAGTCATATGGTATACATTCTATTGTGTCGGCATATCTGGGCTTTCAGCATTTCATATGGCACAATGGAAGAGGCAAGAGGGTCCGAAGGATAGTGATGGGGCGTTGTGCAATTAATAGATGATATAATGATGGAACGTTTGATTATAGCGTGTGACTTGACATTTCAATACAAGGTCCCGTCTTAATGCGAAGAGTTCCGACTCTTTCAAATCGATTGAAAATCAACTTTAGTGTAATACCAGTCGCAATTCTGTACAAGAAAGTATACAAGAAATCAATAGAATTATCTATCACCTTATTCTTGAATCAACCTATGTAAAATTGAGGAAGCACAAAAACATTATTATGAACATCAGTGTTATTTCCTTTGAAGGTAGGTATAGGAAAAAGGATAACTAAAATTGTAAATTCACATTTGCTTAGGTACGATAATGTACATTAACGACGGAGCAGTAGATTATATCCCCCTAGAGGAACATCAACATCAGTGACAGGATGTTGATGGTTTTCTAGAGGTCCGCTTCGCTTGCCAATATAGCCTGAATATTTTTGTTATGACGTAGTGATCTCTGACATTTTGTTTGATCAAAGGTCATTGTTACATCAGCTGACGATTTCATCCGTGTAATAAGCGATCACCAACGGCATTAAGGTCCATGCGGCATGACAGGTTGTGGACCGCTGTGAAGCAAATAGCGCTTCAATAATTAATCTATTAATCACAACTGTTCAAAACACGCTTCGTAGGTTTTTGTTCCAATAAAAGCATATTCGGGCAGAAAATGAAATATAGTGCTGAGAGAGAAGTTATGCTGTAGTCCCTCCGTGGTCGAGAAGAGCCATTAACATACCATTAGCATATTACATCGAAGGGCAGGTTATTTGAGGCCTGTGTCATCTGCCGTAATTAGTTCATGAATATTTTCCCCATCCCCAAACATAATCATATTAGATGTTCCGATGATGCAATGTTAGCAATGATCAATTACATTTAGAATGGCTTTGAAGGGTCATCTTGGGAACCGAACATTGCAGATGTTTATCTTTGTAAACTGTATAATGTAAAGTTAAACTGAGCTTGGTGGTCATTGTGTAGCACCTCATCAACACGTTCATCACTTGACATCCAACATGGAAGAGTTTACAGAGCAAATTAATTGTAAGACTTATTCAGACATCTTCCTCGTTTTCGTTTGTTCCTGAGCGAAAGAATAGGCCTATCATCATAGCGATGTCACAAGGAATGGATTAGGCCTACTCTCGAACTAAAATACATTGAAACTTTGTACTAAGTTTAATGCAAAATATTTAATTAGTTGTATACCTTCCCATTTCTTTGTCTATGCAGTGATTTTCTTTCACCTTTGGGTTTATCAAAAAGGCCCTTTTCTTTTTTTTATAGTCCCAAACCTTGTATTTTGGCTATTTACTACAGAACTAAAAATTCAGAATGAGTTCTAGGCAGTTTCTTTCCAAATTGCATAACCATTATTTAACACTAATCTTTAACCCCGCCTTTAAATGGTACATACATTGTAAAGATTATCTAACGCAGATATGAAGTTACTATTATAGCAACTAGCGGTCAGCGGTCAGCGTGGTCCTAGCTATCAACACGTTTAATTCCAACCTTGATGAGATGACTAAACTCTGTTTTAGAATACCCGAGTAGGTAGTACCAGTATCCCAGTCGGCTATAGACGAATATCTCTGGAATGTCAGATGAGAGCGAATGGTATGTACAGGGATTGGGCCAGGCCAGATTGTAATTAGACACGTATAGCGTGGCATTGCGATCCCTGTATTAAATTGCTATACCAAACATGATCCAAAAAAAGACACTGCTGTGTATTATCTGAAGGGGCCTATACTTCACTATGCTAATGATAGTGTATAAAGTCAAAAGACTATAGACGTCTATGGTTCAAACTGTACGATTATAATGTCGTTGTATAAAGAATGTAAAACTCCACCAATGATAGAACAATCTGCTATATGGTTGTGAGACCAGTAGGAGAACATTATTTTTAGAGTCTTCCTAGGTAATATTCTTGGGAGATCAAACAAATTCACCTTAACATGCATCATTCCTTCATCACTGGAGTGACCTTTTTCGGAATTAAAAAAAAAAAACTTTAACACGACTATTTTAAAAAGTCAAATCAAAACAAACAAAAACGACTTTGAGCAAAAGTTTCGTTGACAAGTTTGGCTCAAAACTCGTGTTACTACAAAATTGCACCAGCCTAGAGGCTGCAACGTAATAGAAGCAATTATTGCCATTTAAGATGATGAGAACGAACAGAAATCTAAAAGAATGAAGACAATATATTTTTTAAAGGCTTAATTACGCATGTTCTTTTTAACACGCTCAATTATACAGTCTTATTGTTCATTTTAGGTATAGTTTATATTTTCTACTAGTTAAACATATTTTTCTCCTTTCCTATATATGAATTTTCTAAAGGTAAGTTAAGAAGTTAAGAGACGTAGAATACCAAAAGTACCCCTTTGCCTTATCATCTCAAACTGTAAAGGTTACATGGCATCATTATTATGTGGACATTAACTAATTATTAAAATAAATGAAAGGTAAGGACATGTAGTTACTAGGAATTAATGAAATCATTCTAGTATTAAAGTTGCCAATAATATGAAATGCTTTTCTATACATCGATTAGCCAATGTTCACGCGTGATAGCCATTCATCATAATAAATCTACCGGATTTTCGGCACTCTGCATGGAGTTAGCATCCAAAATTGACATTTGACAGGGCTATCCTGTCAAATACTGCTTGAGGAAATGCCCTTTGCATTCAGCCAATGTTTCGTGTCAAAGAAAACGAGGTTAAGGGTCGAGTAGATTAGAGGTCAAGATTGACCTGGGCTAGTTTCGTCCTCGTTTCGTCTCACAACGCCCCTTTAGGGTCCTTGTAATGTTAACGAGGTCGATGGTCAAAAGAGCTACAGATATATTTATTCGTCTGCCATCCAGTTGAATCTTAATTGAATATAAAGATTTTATTATAGTCGCATCGTCATAAAGGATGCACTTGTGACTATTATGGCGCAACTAATAACCCACATACATAATGAAAAGATGCGAGCATCAGCTTGAAGCGCGAAATTGCGATTAAGGGGCAACCATCAAAGTGAATATATCTATTGATGAGATATAATAATAGTATGAAACTAAAATCACAGATTAACAGGATAATGGCTTAAACAGTCAATCTGTGTTTGTTCATATTTTAAATGTTTTACATTATAAACCAAACGAGTGTAAAGCCTACTCTTTACTCGAGTTAAACAAACTTTTATGGAAATGTAAGATCTGAGAGATGCTCGAAAAAGAAAATTTTTATTTTGAAGAATACATGTACGTTATGCACCTATAGTCAAAAGGAGTGATCTACAACATTTATTGTAATTATCATCAACTATTTATAGCTATATCTTATTCAATGACATTATACCCATGTTGACAAAGATGAGTAGTGTGCAGGAATTATTAAAAACTCTTGAAAGAGGTGGAGAGAAAATATAAATATTAAAAGATGATGCCATACGAAATAAGCGTGAATCATAAACCAGTTCTTTGTTCATCTCTAAGTCCAAAAGAGATATTGGAAAATATGTACTATGAATCCTTTCGTAATGAAGATGGCCTGACATTTGATTTCGAGCCAAGAATGCATTTATAAATAGGCGAGTTATTCCAAACAGCTTGAGCTGTAGGCTTACCTTACATACGTCAAAACAGAATAAAGACTAAAGTCAGGGGTCATGAAATTCCTAATATCTCATTACCATATTTTTCATGTGCCAAAGACTATAATGAGTATGATTTGGCACGTACACATATTAACCAATGGCATCAGAAGGTTAAAGCGATGAATTAAAAGGTATAGGTATCTATAAACGTTATAAATCTGAAATATGACGAGAAAAATAATTCTTTCAATGAGGTTTGCTTTAGGGATTTAGACTTTTTTTTGGCGTAGAGTCCTAAACAATGAGATATAATAAAATGATTATAAAATTGTTTTTCTCAATTACTCAGATAAGGCACTATTAAAGTCGAATCAAGTAAAAAATGGCGGAGGTGAAAATAGAATTAGTAAACCAGGGAATAGAAAACGATCAGGATGAACGAACGGGAATTAAAAAGTAAAGAAAACATCCTTTAATGATTTAGAGTTTTTACATTATTAATAAAGTCACAAAATAACAGAATATGAATCACTATACGAGAAAAGAGCACTCAATGAAGAATATACTCAGAATAGAAGTTAACTTATCATTAACTGATTAGTAACATTTTTTAATTATATGACATTGTCAATGATAATAATTGTGGCTACAGAATAAAGAGTGTTAATTTTTAGTACTTTCTCCTGGTTATTGGCAAGCGATAATTATATACGAACATTCGAGAATTAGGGGTTCAAGTGATAGTAACAATGTTCGAGCTATTCAACATAACTTAATGCTTTCACATAGTCGGGTTTTTTCTTGAAGAATAGTTATGACCTTACAAAATGTAAGTATCGTGATTAAATATTTACATGTATGTAATTAAACGCATTTTTTTTACTCTCATTCATAAGCATTGAAATGAAACAGTTGGAATACATCCTTTCATGGGCCACTTTTAAGTTAAATTTTCGGACGTAGAAGGGTTAAATCACCTAATCTAATATACATCTGGATTTAGTTCTTGAAAACTTGTTGATGTATGAACAATACTATGTTACTTGTTGTGCGAGTTCAGGTATTTTCTTTAAAATTTATGACAGCGCTAAATTTCTTAAAGATTTGAACTTTGTTGATTATTGTAGGGGTCGTTAGTAAATGAGCCGACTGCCAGACTTACGAGCCGGCCATTTTTTTGTATTACATCGTATAAATAATTGTATAACATTTTCATATAATAACGTTATACAACTTTTCTCATCATAATTATATCAAGGCATTACCAAACATCATCATCATCATCATTTTCCCATAATACATCATTACGGCTACTTTCTATTCCAGAAAAATATGTCCAAGATGTGATGTTACTTCAATAATTTAATCTGTGCCTCGTGGAGACCGCCGGGTATAGTGGATTAGATCCGGGATGAAATAAAAACAGTCGTGGTAGTCCAAACAGGTGCTGATGATTCCATAGATATTTCCTAGGGTCAATGGGGGGTAGCACCGATTAACAAAATGGCGTTAACAGACACTGAGATTCCCCGCCATGGCGTTGTGTATAAGGTATCTCCCTGCATGCATTGATGTGATACCGATTAGCACTGGCAGCACACAGTATACGTCGTTCCTTTGTATCTTCATGCCATGCTGCATGATGTCTCTCAAAGCTTGAAAAGTTACAAACATCCACGGTTTAAACCAAGAAATATAAGTTTTTGTTTTCATTTGTGGGCTGGTATCAAGAATAAGAGTCTCTCTTTAACATCCATATCAATACTTCCATTAAGTTCCAAGGTTACGTACGTCTGTGCAGCAGTACATTGCAAGCTGTGTTGTTGAGGTCCAAGAAATTCTTTCGCCTTATAAACTCCATGGAAACAAATGAATCATAATGAAAATCAGTTATAATGTTGAGGATTCGTGTTCTCCATCTCGATATTCTCCTTGAGTTCCAATTGACTTGTGCTCTTGCTTGCTAACAATATTACGTAAAACTTCAAAGACTAGAGACCAAAAGCAACATGCATATAAAATATATTTCTTTTTGCTCATTAAGGGCTGCCGTGTCGTACGATGTCTTTTCGTTCTTTTTTAATATATATTTTTTTCATTTTATTTGTTGATTGGACTAATTACAACGTGGTAACAGAAACAAATAAAAGTAATACATTGTACATAACTTACCAATGCTTGTGTTCTAAAATGAATACTTAATGATCGCAAAGGCATTGCAACAACAAAAAAACAATGAGTCACATTCGAGAGATCTGTGGAAGAAATGAAAAACGTAAACTAAGTAAAATGAAGAGGCAAATAAGTTCTACTCACAATGATAACCAGATGTGTTGATTGGGCAGAGGCTTGGGAACTTCTGAAAAGAATAAAATTTAGATTCTTCTCTAGAGGGTGAAAGAAGCTGAGAAGGTTGAATATGAGGAGGAGATCCACTCAATTATCCTAAAGGTCAGGGGTGATAGAACCATACCCCTTTTACGCAACCAGTCCAAACAACCTTTGTAACCAAGTGAGAGGGGGTACGGTCTAACCGTCAACAACTTCCTAATTGCGCCTTCCCTGCCGCCTCCACGCAGCTTGATAGCAGAGGATCATCAACAATTCCGACTTCAAATGTCTCCCAGATAACACAAAGCCTCGGCTCTAAAATGACGTGAGCCGATGGAGGGACATGGACAACGGGGGAGTCAGATAGGCAGTCGAGAAATGTCGATCCACTCTCAGAGTGCTACACCTAAAAATAGTACAGGACACATGGATGCCTTTCGCGATTGGATGGATATAAGGAGTTCGGTGGGACACGAAGCTTTAGGGTATAGTCCGGTGACGAAAAACGAATTTGAGATAACGGTATGCAGACGCTTGTAGTCGTGTCTTTAGGAATGAAAGTCTACTGAGCTTTACAATCTCTCCAAGCTGGGTACTTTACGTCACCCTGATGGTATTCGTCGTCCGGTCGGGTCAGGAGGCTGGGAGGGTGCAGAGAAAGAGAAACAACATCGACAAAAGTGATTCATATGCCATTCCATCAGTGAACACCAACTCGGTCCTGATATAGATCAGAAGCGTCGAGGCGAGTGTGGTATTTTGCCACAGCTGTATTTAAATACATGCTAATCACCCTTCTTCCTTCTTGCCAATCAAACGTGAGGGCAGAAATCCATACTTGAGAAACAATTTTTCGTCTCAAGCCCTCACTACCTACAACCCTATTAGAATCATGCATGTTATTAATTACTTTTCAGATATCTTTCAAACAATATATTCCACAGAAAAACGATGAAATTTGATAATTTCAAATTTTAAAAAAATTACAATTTACAACAACAAAAAATACACATAACTTCCATACTTTATAATTGTTAACATTAGTATTATGTTTAGAGAAGGAGAAGAAAATTGATCGACTGTAATGCAAATGCAATTTATGAAAGAAAAGCTACAAAGTTAAGAGAAAACTTCTAACACAGCATCAATATCCCCCCCCCCCCCCCAACTTAAATCATGATGAATACGATAAAGGACTTTAAACAGGTACGTAATGAAGTTTAGGGCTAACACCAAGTTTCCTCTCACCACCATGTATCCGATAAAGACACACACACACTCACTTTGAACCTCAGTTCGCCGAGCGAGTCTTGCCTCGTACCCGCCCTGTTGCAGGCTATACTCCTAAAATGGAGAGGTGCATACCAGTGACGTCACGTGTAGATAATTATGCCAGCGTTGTGATCAAGTGGCCCTGATTGTACAGGGTTCCCTCGTCTCTGCTTCGCAAAGCACGTGACTGGTTTCAATTTCAAACTTTCAGTGGGTCGGTTCAACGTAGGACGGTTAACTGGGGTGTATTCAGGGTAAAGGCATATATTTTTAAGAAGTTGAGGTCGTTATTTGCCGATGACATCCCTACTCCTGGCTGACTGGTTCCTATTTTATGCAGTTCACTTACAGGCCTATTTTCACTTACAGGCCTACTATACTACATGGTGAACATGAACACCAGGCAAAGTCATTTTAGGCCTTTGCTGGGCTTAACGTCCGTTTATCCTGCCTTCGTATTCCCTCTACACGGTTAAGTTAAAATCGATGTACATAATAGGCCTATATAAATAGGAAGTACAATGACGTAACAGTCGCTTGGGTTAAAGTGCTATCAATCGGGGCCGAGTTCACATCATCAGTAGATCGTAAGATGATGCACTGATTGCGGATGATATTATGCTTGTGGAAACTCACCCACACTGTGTTTGTTCATGTAATCAAAAAGAACATTTTTGTCTTTTTTCTGTTTTGTTTTATCTATTGAAAAGGTGAAATTCAAAGGCTTTCTATGGCTTGACCACTTTCCCCCACAAAGAAAGTGAATTTACCTTGGTAGGCGCATGACTTGTGATAAAATAAATTGTCAATTACGTTTTTGATAAACTATGGAAGTGTTTGCAAGGATTAATTTGGCTGGTACGCTTGCTCCACCATCTAGAAAATGTGTGAAAAAAGCCTTTACAACTTAGATTTCACTATCAATAACTTTAAAAAAAAGTCAATCACTGTCTATACATGTTAATGCATATTGACCTTTTCGATTGTGTTGATATCACCATAGACTTTAAGTGGTGTACGATGAACGTATACATGATAATGATTACTGAATGGATAGCTATAGATCTATTGTGATATCTTGTTTATTTGCTATGTTATACATGGCAAGATATCATATAGTCTTGTTTGTTTAGATCTCGGGTGGAGACATTTCCGCTGTGTGCAAGGGATACCCTAGCCTGTAATGGCGTCACACATTCCATTCACAACATGTGAAAAACAAAGGTGGGTGTGACGTCAAGTTATCATCTCACTGCCGTGAAGGACATGCATGTTAACCCACAAGCACATCATCTCTCTCTCTCTCTCTCTCTCTATCCCTCCCCCTCTCTCCCTCTCTCCATCGGAGCCCTCTTCCAATCAAATGGCAAATGGCAAATGGCAAAAAAAAAGTTAGGAAAGAAGAGAAATAGAAATAGAGAGGTGAACCCAGATAGATCTTCTTATTGATTCGAATCCAAATAAAAAAAAATTGTGGTATGGAATGTGTATCCTACTTCAAGTGAAAAGATCATAACGAAAACAGTCATATTTTATATATTGTATATATTATATATTTTATATATAGTTTTGATGTAATCGCTCTGTCTGAAACTTTGATAAGGAATAACATAAATTAGCGATACGTTGGTTTTGGTCTTAATAGAAAACAAGGTGGTGGAATTTGAATTGGCACATAAATACATGTAGTATAGATTTGATAAACAAATGCGATCTTAATGTTTTAGTGATATATGTGAATGTTGCTTTATTGAAATACCTAACTTTGGCAAAAACTTGATAATTGCTGTACTTTATAGGCCCCGAAAATAAAAATAAATACATATATAAATAACATTGTATCAACTTGCATTAAACTATGCGCACCGGTATATAGGCAACTGCGGGGTCCGCTCGCTATTCATAAGGACCGATATTAATAAGGGCCACTATTCGTTAGGACCGCTATTCATAATCAAAGAAGAGGGTCGCTATTCATGATACAAAATCGGGGTCGCTGTTCATAAGCATGGGGGCCTGCCCCCCCCCCCTGGATAAAAAAACGTGTAAAAACAACTGATTTTTACCTCTTTGGGGGGATGCAAATTTTGTGCTCACTGTATAAAGCCTATGGCCTATAATATACGATATAACTGTGCATGTCAGACAGGGTGGGGGGGGGGGGGGTACTGAATAATTTCATGTATATATATATACCAATGCTTATTATGATTAGATGGTTAAGAGATGAGTAATATGTTTTCATTTGAGTAGGATATTATCTCAAAATTAACTTTAGTTTTCTTCATCAGTATCTATTCTAGTGAGGCCCGGCTTGACCCCCCCCCTCCCCAGCGGCGGATCTAGCTTTTTGCCAAGGGCCGGTGTTTGACCCAGTGGCGGATCCAAGATATTTAAACAAATCGCGCCGTTTTACTGTTTTACTTTTTTCTTCTTCTTTATTTCCTTCTTTTTCCCCCTTTCCCCCCTTTTTCACTTGGCCGCCCAAGGGGGATGTTTAAACCGTCGAACCCCCTTGATCCGCCCCTGCCCCCCCCTCAAAAAAAAAGAACAAAACATCTAGAACTGCTCCTGGTCGTCAAGGCTTTATAGTTAAAGGCCAAGTATACACTCCAAAAATAATTTGCTTTTGACAGATGCAGACAAAAAAGAGAAACAGAGCAAAGAAATTTGAGTCAAATAGGATAACTAAAAAGGAACTTATGCATTTTTTAAAAACATTAACAACTATGGAACTTAGAAAACTACTACACAAACTGCTGATTTGGTTATCAGTTTATGACGTCAGTGCCTCACTATTTATCAATTGCCCAATAATTTTTATCCCATTAATTTCCCCTTTTTTAACCCAAAATTTGATTTCCCCATGCCTTTGCCCAGGTTATATGATTTGTATCATATTGTGTGCATAACATTTCACAAAACCTTTTACGAACTTTGAAGAATTGATACTATTTTCTGAATATTGTATATTCATACTAATTGATTTTTAATATATAGTTTTTAAAAATTCAAATGTCGTCATGAAAAAATTACTCTATATTTAATATTGCATTCTCACAAAAACATATTGCTATGTAATACTATCAATATAACTTGAATGCTGGCGTGAGGAAATAAGATTTTTAGGGGGAAATTCATATTATCAATATAAAGAAAACAATAAGTGGATAGTGAGGCGGCAATGACGCCACAGACTCATGAGTCAATTGCCAATTTGTCTTGTGATTTTCAAAGTTTGTCATGTCATTACAAACTCATAATTTCTTATTATATCCGATTTTGCTCAAACTTTTTTTCGATTGGTTTAATTGTCTGATTTTTCTGCTAATTTTTTTTAAGTGAATTATTTTTGGAGTGGACTTCCCCATTAACTCCCCTATGGCTATGCCAAAACACACGAACTTCTATGAAGAAAGTTTACAATTGGGCAGGGCCCGCTGTCCCCCCCCCCCCCCCCCTGGATCCGCGCTTATTCAGGGTACTAAGTGGCGTATCACGAACTTGAGGACTCCTTTTTGAAGAGAGAATCCTAAAAATAATTCATTGTCTGTTAGATTTAACGGGGTGTTTCAGCAAGTTCCAGCAAAATATGAAATTTGCAACGATTGTTATGCAGGGTTACAAAACCTCGAATTTCACGTTTTTCTATATTCTGATTTATAATCAACCCTTCAGAATACCTTCGAGACAATTTATAATATTATTATATTATCGATATTATCATAATCATTATTATTATTATTAATATCATTATCATTAGGCCTATCCTATCATTGTCATTTATGATAATAATAATAATGAAATAACTCTTTGCAGATACCATCGTCACCACCGCAGAAAATTGGGCTTGTCTACCTGAACATTCTGAATGAGGCTCTGCGAGCGTGTCTTGCCTCTATTTCAAGTAGGTTTATGTCAAAAACATTTATAATTTGATAAGCTATGATTACATAATGCGTACTAGCTAAGAATCAATTATTTAATTGTTTATTTAATATTTAACGGGGTCGCGGGAAGTGACCGGAATATGAAGCTTAGGATTGTCCATTTAAACTGTGCACACGATGTGACCGGAAACACAAGAGAGAGCTCCGCCGAGGCGGAATGTATGATGCGGTTGCAGTCCATACCATTGATTTACTGTTGTTACTGCAGCTGGGTGTTGGAACTCCCTCATTCATAACTTATAACAAGAGTTCGACAAAAATAACCGTTTGGTATGGGGAATTCTTTAATAAACCTGACATTTCCAGTAGACTCTATTAGCCTAAATATTGTGATCCAATCATCCAAGTCCCCTCTCATTTCTCCAGACCACACTCCACAGCAGTTAACTTTTAATTGCGTCTGCGTGCAGGGGACTTCGAACCACCTACATATCATAACTCTTCCTTTTTGAGTACATACTTCTTTACAGAGTATTATCGTACCATACTGGGGTGTGTGCAGGTGGATCATTACACCGGGGTTTCCCCGATCTAGATCTACTCTTATACGAATAGATCTAGATCTAGTGCAGTGGGTTCTTAACGTGCAAAGGTAGTGACTCTTCTCTACACGGCCAGGGGCCTCCATTTAACGTCCTTCCCGCAAACGTGTGTGTACACTGTGAATGAGAGGAGACCATGATGACGATAAGGCCACATTTCCATTTTTTCAACCTTCCCCCATAGTACATAGATCTAGATCTAGACCACATAGAACTTCAGCTTACAGCTAGATAGCTACATTTATGATTTAGCGCATGCGCAAATCGTTTATCCGATCTTGGCAAATCGCAGCCCCATTTTATTTTTACTAAAATAAATTGGCTCTTCTTATTGGCTATCGCTGCATTACATTCACTCAATGCTATAAGATATTTGTGCGACGAGCAAGCTTGCGATTTTCTGTTTTTTTCAATCCCAAAATTATGATATTTCAGTCAAACCCTACTTATGATTTTTTCACTTGAGTATTTCACTTGAGTTTGAGTCTCACGTAATTATTTTTAAAGTTTGAACAATTCTCATTTTCGTCATATTTAAGGTATTTTATGTGTGTGTAATGCCGTGTGTAATGTGTGAAGTGCGTCACCTGTAGCTGTTTAAAGCATGACATGTCAAAATCTCTGTGGTGTGACGTAATATTACGTATTGACATTGCCATTGAACTTAAGTCGCGCTTAAGTTAAGTAGGCCCTCTGCCTCTCTCACTTAAATTTGAAGCCACTCGAGTGAATCGGCCAATGAGAGCGCTTAAACTCACTGCACAGCGCTCAATGCGCAAAGTTCTTTGCGCAGACTGTCAGAATCAAACGCGACGGTAACGCGTGATGCACGCACAAAAATCCTTTTAAAAAATTTATTTGACAGAACAGAAGCCAACCAAAGGGTCTGCTCTGCAACTTTGGTGGCACGATTGTGCTATCAAACTTTTACTTTGGACTAAAATGTCATTTTACTGGTCAGGATTCATAATCGATGCATTTATTCTCGAAAAATTAGGCCTAGTCTATTATACATTGGTTCAACTTACCAGATTGACTGTATATCATGATGCGTTTAAAGTGACTCAGTAACATTGTTGAAGGTTGATGAAAAAAATGTAATTTTGTATGAAATGTTACTTATATATTCCATCTGTAACCGAACTAAACCCTCTAACATGCAAAAAATCCTGAACAAATTCTCAAACCACAAAGTATTTATGGTTTCCTTTGAAGGCGTCACTGTGCTGTGTGCTGTGTGACACCCTCCAATACTAAATTCTCCCAATCAATTTTTGAATTTTCCTAACCAATTTTCCATGAAAATAAGACATAACACAAGCATTCAAATATCTTTAAACACTTAAATGTTTGGAATGTATAGAGCCAATTCATTGCTTTGTGTCAATTTTATTTTATATTCACCTAAAATGTAAATAAAAAAGTAATAATATAGTAGGGAGAATTTTGGAATCAATCAGATCAGTTTCCCAATTTTTTATCATGTATAATGGTCTGTTTTCACTCAAACTTTCAGATTTTCTTTAATTGTACATTGAAGCATTGAAGTCACTACCTAAGCGCCATTTACTCTCATCTGAACCATGTTACCAAGTCCCTCTAATGGTCTTTTTTCCTGATTTTCTTCGTCGAAATTGAACTCCGTGTTGAAATTCTTAAACTGTAACTGCGACGGAAGATGACGTCATCCATTGACAATAACAGTTTAGAATATGGCTGCAAGAATTTCAACACAGATTTCAATTTTGACAAAGGGAAATCTGGAACTAAGACCCTTAAACGCTTCATACAGTCGATCTTGTAAGTGACTGGAACCGATGTATTAGTACTAGTAGGGTGTCTGAACGATTTTTCAATTTTCCCTTTTGGATTGTTTTTCACCATTTGTGGTTGGATAATTAAAAATATAGATTTCTCAGAAGAACACATTTCAAATTTCAAGGCTCACCGATGTTTCTATCAAAAGATACAACCCCCCAAAATCTAGGCAATATTTATCCAAATGGATAAAAAAGTGGTACACGCTGGGTTATAATTTTTGATCAACAGCTGCATAGCGCGATATGCAAAGCATGGGGGGAAGGATGTCGAACTGGAATAGTGTTATAGTGGAACATTAAAATGTGGGGGTGTAGTTCATGTGATAATAGTTTTGAGGGACATTTTCTCATACCCTTTAGTGATGTACTTCGACCTACCAATTTACACATTAATTTATCATTTACCTTGTCTTTATTATTCTACAGGTAATCATAAGCAAGGTCATCAGAACTTGTCAAACATGGCCTTGTCGATCCTGCGACATTTAGCTCCAGGGCTTCATCGAAACTTCAGGTGCTCCACAAAGCTCCTTCTCTCCTCGGGTCAAAGTTTGAACCATGAAAGACCTTTTACCTCTAGCGGAAAGGCACTTGCTGAGGATGCTGCTAGTTCCGAAAGCCTACCTCAATCGGAAAGAACTGTAGGTGCGGGACAGAGCTTGTTTCAGGAGCTTAGCTCTCTTGGATCAGTTGAAAATGCACTTGAAGCTATAAGCCAGAGGGAAATGTCTGGAAATGAAGCATCGATAGCTGTTAGAGCACTACGTCACATACAGAAGAATGATTCTGCTTCTGCTGGTTTTGTAACAGACAAGCGCTTTAGTAGTTTGGCAGCATCTATCATAGAGGGAGTCAAGAATTTAAGCAATGAAAGCCTTACAAGTACTCTTGCAAATGCATTTCATGTCAACAGTAACAATGATGATTTCATTCTTGCTCTAGAAGGAGAATGCAGGCGAAGGTTACGACTTTTTCCCATTCGTTCAATTGCGACAATTGTTTGTAATGACCAGTTACTCTCAAAGAGAACAGAAACAAAAGCACTTGTGAATGAAGCAGCTCGTGTCCTTGAGCTTCGCTGGAGGGAATTGCAGAATCCGCAGCTTGTACGGCGTTTGTTACCATCTGCAGCTCGAGTGTCTGGACCACTACTAGAGCGTGTGGAAGACAAGACTTTGGAGATGCTCAGCCAGTTTAGTTTTCAGGAGATCACAGCCTTGATGAAGTCATTGGTAGCTACCAATACAAGATCACTACCAATATTGCGTGCAATCTCCTACCAGCTGCTAGAGCAGCGTTCACAATGGGAGATTCCTGCCATGATGGACATAATGAGCGCAATGGGTAATTTAGGTTTCCACAATGCAGCACTCTTCAGTGAATTTGCAGTGCACATCCAGCAGAAACTTGATGAATGCTCTCTGAGCCTCTTATGTGACATTGCAAAGACATATGCCGTGCTGCGTATCCAAGCGTCCAACCTCCTGGATTCTATCCACACTGTTCTAGCTGGGGCATTAGATGAACTTACCATTCTAGACCTGAAGAGGCTCTTGTTTGCCTACAGTCAGTTTTCTTATCAACCACCAGATGCAAGCACATTCTATGTTGAAGTTGGATGCAAATTAGATGCAAATTTCAGTGATTATTCTGTGAAAGAACAGATAGACGTGGCCCACTCTTTGACAGTGCTGAAGCAAGTGCCTCAAAAGATTGTAACAAATATTCTAAAGAATATTGAGGAGAGCCAAGAAGGTAAATATTGTTTACACTGAAGAAATTCAACTTTTGATACAAGATTTAGTTAAATTATTTTACAGTTTGTAGTACCTCCTGTTAAAACAAATGTGTGCCTTTCTATGTGGATGGATCCATCATCCACACCAGTGCACTGTTTAATGAAAATTGATCTACAATACATGTAAATCGATCGCAAGTCCTCCAATCAAACAATCAGATTTACAGATTTGCTATCAATTAAATCAATCATAACTCTTTCTAAGACAGGTCCCAGATCTAACAAAACACAACATTATTTACTCATTAGATTCTTTTATTTTTCCTTTGACTATGTAGCTCCTCTGTCAGCCACTCTGAAACTGAAGCTGCTACAGATCAACGCATACTCCCAGCTGGATTTCCCTGACTATGAAGGCCCATACCTGACCTCTGACCTCAAATCCTTCCCAGCAAACCACAAAATCTACACTACAACGTTGCACCGATCCTTGTTCAAAGTCTTACAAGCTTCCCTTGGAGATGACCTGACCATGGAGGAGAATGTCAAAAGTGATCTTGGTTATGTCATAGGTAATGATATGTATACTGTAAATCAGAAACTGACATGTAATTTATTACTGGTTCAGATCAGAAGAGTTTACTGTCGCATTTGATTCACAACTGACACAACACTGAATTTGTGCAATGGAAGAACGTCTTTTTCTGCAAAAGGTCTGTCTTTTTACAACAGTCTCCAAGTTTGATGTTGGAAAAGTTCATTTTTACAGTAAATATAGGCATTATAGATAGTTGTTTTGTGTTACCAAATACTGACTTTCATCATGCATGTGGATGGTAATACAACTTATCCCTAACTTTTGCAACACATACAATGTCTGAAAATCTAGATTCACTTAATAGTCAATTGTAAACAAAATTGCTTAGAATTGCTATTTTGAAATGTATTCATTGTTAATTTATAGTAATGAATTAAAAGCAGGTTTTGGATTCCAGCAATTTATATTTCTATTCTGAGTGAGCGATACAGGCATCGATATCCAGAAGAAAATCGTATTGACCTTGACATCAACAATTTAACTACAGTACAAAGCATATGGAAGTTAGGGTGGATGTGTCTGCAGAGGTCATTTTGCTGACCAAACCATGCAGAAAACTAAAATAAGCAGATAAAAAGATGTTGCCAGAAGCACTTTACTAGTTGACTACTGAATTCTCTTCAACCTATAGAAATTGATAATAGAACTGTCCGATGACTTTAATAATTGATTTGCTATTTTAGTCTTTGAAAACAAAGTGCATAATGTTTAACCCCTCCCCCCCCCCCCCCCAATCAGTTCATGTCTGTGCATAATGCACTTGATTACAATACATGTAACAGGCATGGATAATTTCAAAAGAATGGTACTGAGCCTTAAAGACAAACATGTTGCATACCTCCACCATGTTGATATTAGTGTCTATATTAGTCTGCAAATTCTAGACCTGATAATTAAATTATATTGTATCATTCTGTATGTTTTCTTTGCAGATGCAGAAATTTCCAGCAAATTGAAAGGAAATGGTCAAAAGTAAGTAAAGGTTTTTCCTAAGATGTATCTTCTTGGCATTTTATTTTATGAAAGACTAAGAAAGAAGACAGTATGAGCGGACAGAGTTAGAAATTATAATTTTTTTTTTTTTTTTACTGGGAGTCTGGTATTTTTTTTATTTTTTTTTATTTATTTTTTTGGGGGGGGTTGCATAATTACCAAAACCCTTTTAGTGCTGATCCCTACTCTCTGTTTGTTTGATGTCTTTCCACCCTTTCATCCATTTATTTTGCAACATTTTGAGATTTTAGAGAGGATTAGTCACTGTTTGCTTACCTCAACCACTCATAAACATTCCTGAATGAGTTTGCCAATAAACAAAATTATGAGGTTATCATTATCAGTATTATTATTTTATTTGGCCAAGACTAATCAATGTAGCAATGAATATAAAACAACACTAACGTTACTGGTTTTAGTACTAACAGTAGGTCCAAAGGTGGCAGGCAGGAGTAGGTAATTCTCTATGACTAAAGGCCCTTTTACACTTTCACGGATCGCATCACGGATCATCCCGGATCGTCGCTCCAGGATCATCCGTGTTATCTCCGGCATTACCGTGTATACACCGGGGAGGCATCCGGCGTGATCCTTGGCGTACCGGCATATCTGGGGAAAAAATTAAACTTGCTTAATTTTTCATCCCGGAGTTCACGGATGAAACAATCTGTCCTCTTCCCTGTAGGCACCGTGTACCTCCGTGTAGCCGCCGAATACATCCGGGACAGTCCGTGTAGACACCGGGAGGTCCGTATTAACACCGGTTTCATCCGGGTTTGAAATTCCGTATATCAAATGAGCGCCTACAAGCTCAAGTCACGCGTCAACATTCCGGAGATATCCCAATAGACAACGTACACCTCCGTGTAAGGACCGTAAAAGTACACAGTAGCCTCCGTGCTCTTCCTTGAAATCCTTGTTAGCTCCGTATGCGTTTCCGGCGTGGTCCGCGTTGCTACCTTGTCTGTCCGTGGAGACACCGTACTTGCCCGTGTATACACCTAGTTCGGAACGTATCCACACCGGCATCGAGAAGAAATCGTGGTGTCACACGCCGGAACACCCCGGATTAAGACCTGGGATGATCCGTGATGCGATCCGTGAAAGTGTAAAAGGGCCTTAAGTATTGATTATTTGGTACACCTTTCAAGTCATGGATTTATTTCTTGCAATGTATTTTTGGGTTCACAGGCTGCAGTATTTTAATAATGCATGACAACATTTGGGGCCAGTCACCACGAAATGAGTCCAGTGTCGCATTAGGCTCAATCGTAGTAATAGCGATGTATAGTGTGTATGTACTGAAAATTGAGCCACCTACCACATTTAAGATTTTTCCAAAAATCGACTTATTAATGTCTTGTAGTTTATGTCCCCAGAGCTTAGGTCACGAAAATATCCCCTTCTAACATTTTTTGGCAAATAATATAGGCTATGTAATCTGAAATTATCACGAAAATGATGCATTTTTAAAGAATAAAGCACGATTTTGTTTATAAAGTCCAATGAGGTTTTTGTTCATATTTCTGGATATAATTTATCAATTTTAATGTGTGACCCCTTAATTTAAAGCTTACTTAATGTAGATTCATATAATACTTAAAAACAGGAATAAAAATTTTGACCAACTGGACTCATTTCGTGGTGACATGCCCCATTTAGTGTTATGAGAATTTGTTGCAACCTGATGTGAACATGGTATGGCTTTAAAATTCAATAGCTGTTGGCAATTTGGGCAAAATCAGATACTGTCTACTAACTAATATCACTATTATATAAAACATATTTTTAGGAGCCTTCTGGCTCTCAGCAGATAATTGGTTAATGGTGTAAAGGCAAGAAGAGATTGGCAGATAATGGCTTTCAGCTTGTAAGTAAAAAGCATTGTATGAAAAAAACATATCTTTCATTCCTTGGGTTTGAAAAACTTGAAATGTATTTCATATTTTTACATTTTATAGATTGGCCATCATGACCTTTGGCCCTCCTTCATACCTCTACTCTACAACACAGCTAGTAGGACGTCTAGAAATGATGCTCAGCCACCTTGAATTAACTGGATACCAAGTATTGCAGGTAGGGTGCATTTAAAAACTAGGTGGTTAAATCAGTCTCTGCAGCCAAATTTTAAAGTAAGCATCTGAGCAGGGATAAAACCATTTAATTGTATTTTACAACTCGGGCACAAGCTTTTGTTTAGTTTCCTGCATGGCAGCTTGACTAGCTGTCAGGTAGTAGAATCATGTTGTAAACTTACAAATTATACGAACTGCCACCAGTTTGCCTGACATGGCAAGAGCTCTCGAGGTAACTTATAACCTTTTGTCCCTAGTGTAAGTACTAGTTTTATTTATTCAGCCATTAATTCAATGATGAAAAAAAGCAATTGCTATGTTTTTCTAGTTATAATGAATGTGGCCCATCAATTTTTCCATAACAAGTGCTGATATTTTGTCTTTGAGACTGTCAAGGTAGTTTTGTATTTGTAACACATGAAAACACATTTCTTAGTTATTCAAATACTTTGATGATTATATTAAACAAAAATGTTATGTGCTACCTCTAACCGATTGGAACAACGTTAAGACATTCCATTTAATGTTCAAAGTTATTTATGGAATGATGTGCAAATCATGTATTTAGAACTTCATACAACCATTAATGATATTCTTTTTTTGTTGATTGTGCAGATTCCTTACCAGGATTGGTACCCTCTTCGCACACCAGTTCAGCAAGTCCACTACCTCAAGGACAAGCTCATAGGAATACTGGAATGAAGGAGACAATCTGAAATAAATACTTGGATGAAAGAAGAGACAATGTCAGACAATTTAAATAAAACAATTAATATAATGGGCAAGTCCAAGGTAATAAGTCACTTGGTTTATCATACATCACCAAGTATAGGACTTACAGATATACATGTAAGTTGGACTTTAAATATTTGGTCAGTTTACATACTATTTGTCAACACTTGTCAACCCTATAAAATGATTAGATATACCAAAATCATAGATGTGGTTGGTAAGATATGGGACAAAATAGCTTGGATTTGCCCTAATAGAAATGTACATTTTTTCCAGGCCAATTTGGTAAAACGACTGGTATCCCTGATGCCATACCCTTCCCCCACTTCTGCAGACTCTGGTGTCAAAAGATGCTTTCTTTCAAAGCTATGAAGTCACTAAAGTGTAGGTTGGAATTATTGTTTTGACACATTACAGGGCATGCAGATTCTGCTTTCCTCCCCTTTAGTACTGTAAAGGTTAATTGAATTGAATTTATTTAATTCACAAGCTCCAATGTATACAGAAAACAAAACATACAATAAAATGTAGAATATTACATCTGCACAACAAATTATATAAATAGCAGTAGTTTGGTTATATTATTGATGATTGAGCATGTTTGACAGTTTGAACATTATTGAAGGTAATGATTATTTCTATGTGACATGTGAAAATTAGGGGCTTATTGAAAAGCGTGAGTAAATATAAATAAATGTAAACCTAAGAAATGAATCTTGGCTTCACGTGTATTGCACATGTAACTATGTATTAGTGTGTACCTTCAGAGACGGGAGAGTTGATGTGGGATAGTGGTTTATTCACTTGACTTTCAGTTGAGTTTGTTTAGGATTCAAATCCTGGCCCGAATAAATGACATTTTGCAAGGCACTAATCTATATTTTCCCCTTGTGTATTCCTACCTGATGTGCCTATTAAGCACTACATATCTTTGGATGCTCAGTTATAATCATATTGAATTGCCAAGAGCATTCCTGCAGGACAGACTTATTAGCTCACGTTGCTGTTATTATTAATAGTAGTGGTTTTACTCTATACAAAAACAAATTCCATGTTTGATGCTGCTTAATATAAGTATCAGCTTGCATGGTGATGTAGATATATAGTAGGCTTGCGGTTGCACTATGTGAGAAAGGGGAGGATTGGGGAGTCCTGAAAAGGAAAGATTATCGAGAGTCCTTTTCAGGACTCCCCAGTCCTCCCCCTCTCTCACATGGTGTAACCGCAAGCCTACTGTATAGTTCCATGTTTGTATATTCAGAAGATATAGTCCTCCCTCTTCACTCTCAAGAGAGAGTTTTGGAAATCTATAATGATAAACATATCCTCAGGTACATGTGAGTCTTTTCCAGGTTCTTACCAATTGATGATATTTTGTAACATTTAACATGACAGAAAATAAGTATGATGACCAAGAAACCAAATTGATTTTTGTAGAATTGTTATGGGAGCTTTCAAGCTGTTTTTGTAATACAGTGTATCTGAAAGCATCATGATAGAAAACATCATTGTTAGGAATTTTCTTAACACAACCAACCAAAAAGTATTTTGCATAAAAAGTATTTTTTTTCTTTTTACCTTCATTTGAGAATAGAATTACATGTATAAAAAAAAAATCAATTTAACTGCAGAAGAAAGTAAACTGTAGAATGCATGTTAGTGTTCCATTAAAATAAAATGTATTTTAGAGTTGTGTGATTTTATGCAATAAAAGAAAAGACACAAAATGCTGTGCAATATAATCCTTGCTTTTCTTTCATAGAATAAGTCCTGAGTTTCAATGTTACTTAGTCAGGTTAATGAAATTACACTCTTACTGTTTTCCAAAATAGTTTACCACAAGTTATAACAGACGTATTTTTGAATATTTTGGAAAAATAGCTTGGGTCGAGAGCTCGTAACCTACGGTAAGCTAGAGCTTCAAGTCTAGTGGCAAATCATCTTTGGACAAGCATAACGATGAAACAAGTTGGCAAAGTAAAATGAGAATGGTATCTAACCACTCAGAAAATGTATCATTGAGAGAAAAGAACAAAATATGAACAAGTACGGGAGGATTATTTGTTGGGTTTGGGCATACATGTAAAAAAAAAAAGGTTATTAAGACATTATTAGGGGCGCTATGGGGCAGAACCCCGAAGTGAATCTGGACAGAAATTTACAGAGACTAGTGAATTAATTTTTGTAAAAAAGAAAAAAAAATATAACATTAATAATTAGTTAACAATGCCATTGCTCAGGTCGATCACGTGATCATTTTCAATACTTCTATGTGTTGTATGGACTGTCCCTGATCGTCCTACTAAATGTCATGGTATAGCTTTGTGTTGATACCATCTTTATGATTTTGCTTTATTCAGTATAATTGTTTTTGTTTTTTTAATCGAATCTAATTTTTATCCAGATTATATTATGGGGATCGGGGGGGGGGGGTATATCGCTTGAAGGGTTTGTTTCTTAAAGGTCCAAGGAAAAATAGTCTAAAAGCTTATTGCGTCTTTAAATATTGAGCAAGTGCTGGGGTGACGTGGGCCGAAATTGTACAGAGTGGAGTGGGCGAAAAGCACTTATAAAATAAAACTTTCATCACGGCGCCTCGGCGTTTAGCCAAATTACAAAAGTTTACAAACAAAATTAATAACACATATTGTAATATATAACATCAAAGTAACATAACATGATATATTGAATATATAGCGTATTGCAACATATGGAGGCACGAATTAGAAAGAAATTAGAATTTAGCATAAAATAACATAGTTCTACTGAAATCATGAAAGAAAAAGGACTGAAGTAAGCAGTAACACGATAAACGGAGCAAGTGTATGTGGTGTGAAATATCGATAATAGAACTGAAAATAATAGAGCAAAGTATGCAAATACAAAATTGAAACTAAGAGTGGGAGAGATTTAAAGAGGAAAAATCAGTATGAAGCGAAAACGGATAAAAAAAAAAGCATAATTATAAGGAAGAGAAAGGAAAAAAAAGAAGAAGAAGACGATGAAGAAGAAGAAGAAGAAGAAGAAGAAGAAGAAGAAAGGAAGATAAAGATAAAAGAGCTAAAAGAGTAAAAGAACAAACTTGACAAAGTGAAAATATAGAACCATATGCCTAAAGTGGGTAAGAGATGGGGGTGAAGAGGGGTAATAAACTATTGTCAACTTGAAAATAAGTGACAGATTCAGTTAAATTCAATTATATTCAATAATTACTGATTTTTATATAAATGGTTAATCGAAATTCACATTTCTCACGATTTAACTGAAAAAATTACTCTATACTAGTGCATCCACATAAAAAACATATTACTATTATAGCCTAACTTGGATGCTGGTGCGAGGAAATAAGAGTCGGCTTAGGGGGCAAATGGGAAATGTATATTATCAATATAAAGAAAGTAGTTGGTAGTAAGGTAATGACGTCATAGACTCATGAGCGAGTTGCCAATTTGTCTTGTGATCCCCCGCTCTGGGGTCGGAATGATCGCACGCGTGTTGCTCAAACTTTTTTTGAGTGTATGATTTGTTTTGCTTCTAATAATTGAAAGTAAGTTATTTTTGGACTGGACTTGCCCTTTCAGACTTTGAGCAGTCTATCTAGTCTACCAGTCAGGTCTGCTACCGATGCTGCATTCTAATATTTGAATACTAGTAGATCTACACCCTATATGAATATTTGCGATGTTTCGGTGTGCATGGAGATGACCGTAGATTTTAAGATTTTGGGGTAGGTCGCAAAGGGCAATACAACATCTTTTTCTGTTTGGCGCCGAACTGTACGATTTGCTTGCCCTCTACGGTTTGAATGAATTGGTTTGAATAAGGGGATTTCCCAATGACGTTAACGATCCCTGTTTCGTGTCAAGAAGATCGGTACATTGCGAAATAACACGGATATAGGGGTTTCACAATCACCCTATTCATGTACTGATCAATAGGAATATAGGTAAGAATGATTATCTATCCATTTTTTCCTTAAAAAATCATTCAGGTAAATAAACGGCAGTTATTTGGACTAATTTCTTTTGTTGGGCAGTGCCTGGTGTACATTGCTGCTGTGTTGTGCTGTGTGGCGTATTCATTGCACCTCGACATGCATGCAGTGTGCGTGTATTGTTGCTGATGCAAAAAGCGACATGGTTGTATATGTACACTAATCTATGTCATATGGCCTTATTGCTGTGTCATTGGCCATAATACTTGTTTTTAAAGATGGACTAGATCCATGTGATCATCATGTGAATTTGCAAAGACAAAATTAAAGTAGATGGATGTGGACAAGAACACAGAATTCAGAAGTCACCAAGTATTGCATGCCATGCCTGCAAGTGCAAATGCAATGAATGAGCTGCTACTGTGTGTGAGGCTTAATGAGGTAATTAAGACGTGTTAATTTCATAAAAATTGCAGACAATGAGTATGTTCATCTTCCCTCTGAATCTGTTGTTAATGGGAGAAAGCACAGTCAGTGATGATCCAGGGTTTTTGCACCCCAGAAAGTGTCCCACTGCATGACACGCCTGGTCTAACATTAGGATTGGAGTAGCAACTGGTTCTGGTAGCATCGTCTCTCTTTCTCCAGTGTTTGTCAGAATCTACAATACTATTAAAGTAAAGGAGCAAGATGACCTAGACTAACTGTTAATTTTTTTTTTAATGAGGACAGAATTGCACATTTCTCCAATATTTGTAAATTTGCACTTATAAATCATCTACAATTTGAAGAAAAGTTATATTTCATATCTTGTATATATTATCATGAAGGGGTGACCAAAGTTCGCAGAGATTTTGAAAATATTAGAAAATGTGATATTCGATCTATGATTTCTCATACCGGTATTCTACACAAATTTATTTTTTTCAATTATTACCAAATGGACGGCAAAGTTTTTTACTACAAATTGGTTCAACTAGAAAATTTATCTGCTCTCAAAATGAAGATTTCCATACCTTTATACATGTTGTAGGTGAGTAAATAATTTTTTGGAACAGGTGCAAATGACTGCAAAACGTGCCGATCTTTTGTCAATATTTGCATAATTTCACACCCAATTCCTGAAAAATTCCGTCTATGGGTAATTTTATGCTCCTCTTTCGATTTGGTGAAATCAGATTTTCTAAATCCTACCAATTTTGGGAGACAGCAAACTTAGATAACCTGCGAGCTATGGCCACATACTGATTTAATGAGAGTATTGAATTGGTAGATTTTGAAATACAAGCAGATTTAGGATAAAACTTAAAGAAAGTTATAGATACTTGGATAGATAAGAACATGCATGTTTGAAACACAAAATTGTTTTTTAAATGATATGTCGCTGAAGGGCAAATTTTACTTTGTAATTCAAATTTCTCATGTATAGATCAAGATAAACTTAGAATGCAACATTTAATTGAATGATTCGTTCGAATTGTGTAATTACTTTCAAGGTCAAAGGTTTCAAGGTTGGTAGAGTTTCCCCCATGTTTTTCAGTGATATGAATGCAGTAAATTAATTTAGAATGGTAGAATGAGTATTCAGGTATATGTTAAGTATATAATTTTCCTTAAAATGAGAGATTCGTCCCATTTTCAGTTTGTACATGTATTTCTATCCATCTGTAGCTGGCTCTACTTTTAAAGGGATATTCCATTCTGATATTTATTTGGTTTTAATTAATTAAAAACAGAAAACGAGAGAATCCGATTTGTGAAAGTTTGAGGCTTTGAGCAAAATACTATTCAAATGAGAAGGTTCAGAATTCTAAAAGTTGTAATCGATGAAACACAAATTGGCAACTCTGTAATTTTTCTTTTGAGTTACTCTCTTTTCTGCTTATTGTCAGAGCAGAGTTCCATTTTAAGAAGAATGTTACTTATTATAGCCCACCATAAATATTGTTTCTTTCATTTCACAGTGAGAGACCAGAGTCCAGAGTAGGGATAGACGACCAATCTTCAAATACTGGCATGCATATTGCTGGGTATGCCAGTACTGCAGTTACATGTAGTATAGGAAAACGGGACTCAGGAGTAATATGGCTGCACACTCTCGAGGTACCTCTTCAGGTTCTCAAGAAGCCCTGCACTCTATGATAAGTCAGGTCCAAGGCAAATTAAAGTCTAGTGAGGCTTCTAACAGAAAAGTGATATCATCACTGCAAGATGAGAATGCCTCTTTAAGAGATGAGAATGCCTCTTTAAGAAAGGAGAAAAATTCATGGAAAGAAAAATTCTCTTCGCTTGTAAAAGAAATGGGGCAGCTGAAGATAACTCATGGAAAGGAGAGGCGTGATCAAGGTGATTATGCACTGAACGCAAAAGCCATGTCTGCATATCCAGGAGGACAACTGAAATTTGGTAACTCTGAGCTATCACCAGCGTCGTCATCTCCAGATATGACTGCACATTCTGGTGGAGGTTCAGTCCCTGGCAGGATCAGGGAGCATGGACCATTCTGTGCAGAGATATTTGAAGGCAAGTTGTCTCATGACTCAGATGTCAACAAAATGTTTCAAGATCTTGCATCTACCATTGGTGAGAAGCTTGCTCAGCTTGGTGAAGTACAGAGCAGAGAAACTGATCTTAAATTGCTAATCGGAAACTGTCAAGCCACCTTCAGGCATTTATTGCAATTCTTTGTTCTACTTCAAGGAATTGTCATAAATTCTGGAACGGATGATGGAACCACAGTTCCTGCTTGGCTAGGTGTGGCTCTTGAGAATGAGAGCAACCGATCTATCAGGCAACAAGTGTGCAAAATGTGGAGACTTCTGCAATGGAACATTCATCACTCTCTCAACAATAGCAGAAAACATTCAGCTAAGTCACAAGTGAAGATTGATGAATGGTTTGACCAACAGATGGATATGCTAAATGTTCCTGATGACATGGGATCGGCAGTAGCTAATCTCCTAAAATCCATGTCCAGGGACTTTGGCGTAGTGGAGGAACAAGTTGTTGAGGGTCTCTCTATGTCAATTTCAATGGAGCCTGATGAGGTGTCTTCGGGTATATCTAGCAGTGATTCGTCACTGTCCTCTGCAATCCCAGCGGAAGACCTTTGGAAATTCAAAAGCCTCCTTCAGAGCCTTGTGGAGAAAATTGATAGTGTCTACCAAAGGCTGGGTAAGTCTGGGGATCTTGATGGCTTGGATGACATGGAGAGAGATATGTACCTTCCTCAGAGAGAGGCTCTTGAGAACTATGATCTTGGAAACTTGCTCAGGCTGATGAGCCATGTGATTCAGACTCTTAGTCAGGAGGCGATATCAATAAATGCTGAGAGGGGCCATTTTCAAAGAAGTGGGCAGGATATCAACATTGAAGCAAAAGGTGACAGAATCAGTGGTAAGCAAAATAAGAACAGCACAGAGAAGTAGTCAGACTTGTCACAGCTTTGTTATTTTTAAAGTAAAATTCAAATATGGTCTATTTTATTTATTTCTTGTCCATAAAGAAAATATGTCATAAGTTATCGTAACACTATCATTATTGACAGAATGTTGTATTTGTGAAAGACCTATGTTGATTTCATGGTAATTTATGGAATCTGGGTTATTAAGACCTATAAAATCAATGTTAGTGTTACATTGTCTTTCTTCCTTTATTTATAATATTTGACAGGGATTCTTAGCAATTGGTGAAAGTGAGACATTTCAAACCATTTCTGTGCTTGTCGATTTTCAGTTTTATTTCATACCAGCTGTCATATTTGCTTACTTTTCTCATACAATCACAGATCCTGCAATACACAATCAAAGGACACAAGGACAATTACCAACTGGGTTCAATTCTGCGGGACCATTTAGTGGTCTAAAGAGCAGAGAGTCAGCTGGCCAGATACCAGGCAGCAGGTTTCCTCTTAATCCCAGTTTCACAACGGTGTCAGGTGGTACAGTGCCCAAGATGCCAGTAGCAATTCGGCCAGGCCAAGGGAGATTTCAAGGGATTCGTGGTCCGTTGCCTCCAAGACAGCTTACTGTTATTCAGAATAGCAACCCCCATAGCAGGTCAAAGTCAGATACAAGTCTTTCGCCTCAGCAAAGGAAAGTCAAAGATCAGTCCTTGGTTTCCAAGCCTAGCAGTCTTGACAGTGTTTTTAAGCAAAACAGTTCGCCCCTTGATATCGGTACTTCACCACCACCTGGAATGTACAGGAATCAATCCGGAGAGCATCTATCAGATGATGACGATTTTCAAGTTCGTGGACCACCGGATACACCCCCTGAAGTCAGATCCTTCGAACTTATGCAGATGAGTAAAGACAGCAATGTATATTCTCCAGAATCATCTGGTAGAACAGACAAATCGGGTGCATTCTCAAAGTATGCAATGCAGAGTGCGTCTCAGCCTGGAGACGCTGGTGCTCTCTATGATGGCAGTTTTCCTTTGAGTCAAGTCCAGCAGTGTACCGGCGACAACAGTGGTACCATGCAAGACATGCTATTACCATCTTCTGTCCAGTGGAGTACCGTACAGCTCAAGGATGGCGGCATGGCTTCTCCAACGCTAGGAGACATGAGGAGTCGGCCTACCACTGCCCAGCAAAGGTCTCAGCATGTGAACTCCTTCAGTGCCATACCCCAAGATAGTTTCCAAAACATCTATCCTGCGGATGTTGAAACGGATGGTTTGGACACATTGACCAATGTTCCAAATGCACCACCCGAAGGAGTGAGAACATGTCCTGTTTGCAAAGTGAAGTTTCCAGACTATGTTCCAATGCAGGCTGTTCAGAGCCATATCAATCTGCATTTTGATGAAGGTCCAGGTAGCTTTGAGATAGTCCATGAAAATTATAACTCACTAAATAAATAGGAAGTACAGAAAATAACAAAGACCAAAAGACAACAAAAGGATCATTCCGTGAAATGCGTCCCATAAAGACATATTTATCCATATACATCTTGTGTTTCCTTCCTGACTGAAAAATCACTTGATGTGAGTATGACTAATGGTAGTGATACCAGAAAGCTCTTATATTTAATGGTCATATGAAGAGATTCTTCATTTTTACATTAAATATGAGGGAGAACATAAATATGTCGTATAGGGGACACATTGCACGGAATTGCCCCAAAACACTTTTGTTCTTGCATGGAAAAATATATGTACTAGTCAGCACTTTGGATTCACCTCAAACTTGTAGGTATATTTTTATTACTCAGAATAACGAAGATGTTATGTATTATTAAACTATATTTAGTCCTTAACGACCGTTTCTCCCTAGGTCCTCTACACATATCTATATTTTAACATTATTAATTTATCTTGAAAAATGGAATATGATCGTTACAAAATTAACATCTTTATTTTGATTTTATATAAAGCTTTTAGGAGGTGAATTTAAAGGTCCACTTATATATATATCTCATGGGTTTTAGTTCAGTTTATGCTCCATACATCTGATATCCATATCTTTCTATCTTACTCTTTACTCATATTTCTCTTTAAATAATTTTGATTGTCTGTATATTATAGTTTATAGATTAAAATTGGTAAAAGCTTGTAAGTCTTTGTTGTAGTTATAGTGATATAATATCAGATTGTTTCATTTTTGGGGGTTTGTGATTGTTAGTGAGCGAGAGAGATTAAGAAGTCTGCTCTTTGTATTGACATTAAATTGATTTAAAAAAATTAAGATGAAAACAATAAGGTCTTACACCTGCTTGTACAATTCAAAATATACATGTAGTTTCAAATTTTACTATTAAAGTCAGTCCATATACATTTAAAAACTTAATGGAAGACAAAAATGTTTGATGCACAATTAAGAGATCGCTGTCACACTATACATCTCTGAATAGAAAATAAACATGTATTTTACAATATTTTAAAGTTTCTTTTTAGCCCTATAGATGGATAAAAGTTTATAACCTGGAAGAAAGAGATCTATTCACATTTACGTGATTTCTGAAAGTGTACTGATCACCAGAAATATATTGCTATGTATACCAGGGGTTTCAAGTCATTATATATGTATTGTAGTAAAAAATACTGTACAAGCATGATGTATCACTGTTATAAAGAGATATTGCAAGTTTAGATACACTTTCCATAAACATTTAAATACATTCTAGCTACAAATTTATCTTTATAAGTTTATTGTTATACCTACCAAACATAATAATTCTGCAACCAAAGGCCCATATACAGAGTCTCAGATGACAAGATTGAGTGGTTAAACCACTTCTTATTTACTCGGCTCTCGACACCTACATCTGTTGTTGCTCAATCTGCCTCGCATGTATGATAAAAATCATTGTTAAAAAAAGTACTGCTTCCAAATGTATAATATATTTAGCGCACAGATATATTTTTGTTTTCTCTCAACAGTTTGATGAAGCTCTACAATCTGTTCATTATTTTACCTGCCTCTCTCCATCTATCACCCTCTTGCTACATATTATCATGTATGTATATGTGTTCAGATGTTAAATCGATGTTTAATGAATATGAAAAGTACTGTTTTGAAAATTGGATTAAAGTAAATCAAAATGACATGCAATAACACCCATGCAATTATATCATCTCCTTGATCCCACACCTTATTCCGGTATAAGAGTTCCCAATTATCTGGTATATATATGTAACAGCTAGTACACAAAACAAAATTAAACTATACAAACACACAATACCCTCCAAGGCCTACTTATTTTTTGTGTTTGATTGATTTGAGGGTTTGTTTTACCTGACCGCCAGAAATGCATTGGTACGCTTGTAACTAAGTAACCAGGGGACCGAAAACTTTAAAGTGAAATCGAACCTTAATATCCTATAACTCTTTAAAGAAAGCAGAACAATCAGAGAACCAGACTAGTGAAAGTTTGAATAAAATCTGACAAAAGATAATAAAGTTATGATTTTGTAAAACTTGTAATCACTCTACGTATGGGAACTTCAAGCAGTGGCGGATTCAGGGGGCACAGGGGGCACGTGCCCCCCCCCCCCCCGGTAAAAAAAAAGGAGGGGGAAGGGAAATAAAAGGGAAGAGAGAAAGAAGAAGAAAAGGGTGAGGGGGGAAATGAGAGGGAAAGGAAAAGAAAGGAAAGAGAAGTGAAGAAAAAAAAAAGGGAAGGAGAGGATAGAAAGAAAAAATAAAAGGAAAAAAAGAAGAGAAAAAAGAAACAAACGAAACGGGGGATGAAAGAGAGGAGAGAGAGAAAGGGAGTACCGGGTAAGAGCCTGAGAGAAGAGGGGGCAAGAAAGCTACGCATAGATAATTATGTTGCTGTGTCGGGTCCGTTGTGTCGGTATTCTTGCTCGATCCTCGTGTGCTATATCAATGCAGAAGTTTGAAGTCGGTGAAATGTATTATGTCGGTCGGCCGGCCGGCAATTTTTTAACTGTGACTTTTTATCGGCTAAAGAAACATTTTTGAAAATTCAGACAATGATATAGAGTCGGGAATGGTACAACGAATCGTCTTCTTTCTCTAATGATTTAATGAAATGCCAAAACTTCCTCGCTTCCCGCGGGTGGGGAAAAACTGAAAAATAACTTGGTTGTTAGCTGGCCCAGGGTTTATAGGGTTAAATTTGTAGACATTGGGACATCCGCATTAATATTTTTGTCGGTAATCGGTGGCTTCTACACCCCCCCCCCCCCCCCCCCACTGAAAAAGGTCGCCCCTGATAACAACATAGTTTATACACTCGAGATACTTATGCAGCAACGAAGCATACAACGTCTCGCGACGTGACAGATTACTTTTCTCTAACTTCTAACCAATCGGAAGGCCTCGTTTTTTTTTCTCCAGGAAGTGCCGGTGGACATTAACGCGCCAAATGTTGTTCTCAAATTGCAAAAGATCCCTACTCTTGGAGGGGTAGGAGGAAGCAATTTTACGTCATATTACCTCAGGAAGTGCCTGAAAATGCGCCTAATGGTTCTAAAATTGCAAATGCTACCTATACTCAGGTAGCTAGGGGTTCTGACCCCCTCCCAGACCCACCCCCGCTTGGTCGCTCCGCTCCATCGCCGCTGACGCCTTGCTCTGTCTCTTCGCTCCATCGTTTTTCATATATTTCATCCCATGCGATTTTGTGCCCCCCCCCCCCCCACCCTCCCCCCACGGTAAGAAATCCTGGATCCGCCACTGTCAAGTTGGCTGAATAGGTCTTCCTGGTTTAGTACCAGACAACTTTCCCAATTGTTCCAACACACAAAATGACTAAAATGTTACTTTTTTCGATATGTATGACTTGGGATGGTCTGTTCTTTTTAAGGGACCAGTAATAATAAACTATCTATCATATATTTTTAGTAGCGCCCCAAGGGTAAAGGCAATTTTATGGAGCAAAACAGAAATTAGTGATTTTTTGTTTACACAAATTAACAGACGGGAGAGTTATTCGCGCCGCGTCTACGTCACAATCCACTGACCAAATTGACAATTGGAGATTCGCATACCGGTAGATGAAGTGATCTCACATTTCAAACATTCATTACTCTCTTATTATTAGTCCAATTAATTTCAAACTTTCGCTCCTCTATTTCTCTGATTTATCTGTTCTCCTTCAAATGAACTTATTGCAAGGGTTTGATAACGGGACTTGGTAACAAGGAGTAATGCCCTGTCACGGGGGCAATAATGCATCCACTTGGCTTCAAGTCCAGGACCTGGATACAGGACCAGGTTACAGGACCATTGCTCTACCACCATGCTGGTATGTGGGGGAGATGAGAGCAATCACAAAACAAAATTTCAGGGCATAATTTTTTCCCCCACAAAAATTACTTCTGGAATTACACCAGTCCTCCAAGACTATCTCACTATAGTCGGAAAAGGGAGTTGGAAAATCTTCCTTCTTTTTATTAACCAAATTTATAGTACGAAGGCCTTCCTATAAGCAAAAAAGTACATTTTGATAGAACTTGTGTCAAGATTTTTTTCGTGGGTTAAACGCAGAACATGGGCAAGAAAGATCAAACGAAAACAAAGACGTATACATACAAAGAAATATAATTTGAGCTTGTGATTACCCACCAATCCATTACAAAATGTCTCTTATTATTAGTCCTTTTCTCCAATGCAACACGCCCCCGCCCGATCCAAATAATTCAGCTACATGTATTTCTTTCCATGTTTTGTAGGTTATCCTTCCTTGATTTTACTGGGAGAGTTTGGCAAATGAAATTCACCACTACTACAGGAAAGTTAACATTTTGAGTACAAACTGAACAAATGAAGAAAAGAAAATTCAAAGCTATTTTACATAAAAAGGTGTCACCACTTTTTTATTGAAATTCTAACTACTGTAAAATAGACTACACATTTATAAATGTACATGTACATGTTTATCTGTAATAATTTTGTATTACATTAAAGCCATGTTAAGGCTATATTCAATACATGTTGATATACCTCCAAATGGAGCTCTCAGATATACTCAGTTTGTTTTACTTTTCCACAATGTAAACGCTGTAATAATTACCTCAAATTTTAAGATAAATAACCCTTATTAGTGAGAGCAACTTTATATAAATGGAAATTATCTGAGGGGCTACAGTACAGTATGAAAACTTTATCATATTTCAAACAAATTAATGAGACCATCCGGCTTTACGGCTTTACGACCGGATAGTTTCAGGGGAACTTTCAATGCATGTGGTCTTGAACATCTATCTATAAATAATAACAATACCATGCCTTATCTTTCATCTGCTGAGAGCATGAAGGGTGTCCACTCGTTTACAAGGACTTACATCCTTTTAGCTCTGAACAGATTACCATGATTATTATACTTTACAAAGCAGTGCTTGCCAGGCAGGCTTGCACTTAATTGTCATGTGTATTGCTTCCAGTGCATGTACACACATTGAGCTAATCATCACATTGATTACTGCTTTGTCCTATTACTGGTGTAATCTAGAAAATGCTAATTAACCTATCATCGTCAAGCACAGGAATAATAATACTAATAGTTCAATCATGAATCGACCATGTAATCTTAGTAATTATCAATTCTTAGAATTATTTCCTATGTACTGTGAAGTTGTATAATAACCATGATGTACTGAACACACTGTCGCATCTTATGTGTAGCTTGGAGATCATTTGCATTATGCAAATACTCGGCTATCGCATTATGTCAGATTTATGTTCATCCTGTTTCATAGAGCTCTAACCCATACTTAATATGCATACGATCTGTGTTGAATATATATAGATCTCCTTTAATCTTTTACTAAATATATATGCACATACAAACACTGCTCCTTTGTAAGCATTTACATACATTACTTCCCTGTTGCTATTTATTTGTCAATGTGACTTCTTTTGCAAGGGAATTTCCCTTGTCTGAGTCAGCAGAAAAAGAACAAGTAAAACCTTGTACTGGCATTTGTCATTACTATTATTATTACTACAGATACAGTTGTACAAAGTCTACCGGTAATTAAAGTTTCAAGTTTTTTGTATAAACATATCTCTTAAACACAGGCACCATATAGTACAGTTAGCAACTGAATTATTCATACCCCTTGTCAATTTGATGTTTTTGTGTTTTTGTAACTTAATGAAAGATGGACTGGTTAAAGGGCCTTTGTCAAATACTTTTAGATGTAAGCTTTAATATGCCACTTTTTCAAGAAACATACATAGGGACAAATCAATTTTTCACATACATGTAATTACAAAATTACAAAAATTGGTACGAGTATAAATAATTCAGTTGTAAATTGTATGGTTATAGGTGAAATCAAGATGACTTTAATCATATGGCAAAAAACCTGTGTTTGACAGGTATAAAATCATAATGCCTCAAAAACTACAGGTACACATACTTTAAACACTTAACTCAAAAATATACATCTACATGTATATACAGTGTGCAGTGACATTCAAATCAATTCAATCAACAATGAGAGAAATAAGTTTATATTTGTAAATAAACATTCATGATTTGTGATCAAACATAGCTTTGATTATAACTAATGTCACAGCAAAGTAGGCACAGAAGACGAAAATGTCTCAATCTTTACAAGGAATATTCCTTCAATGAAATAATATTTGAGAGAGACAGAGAAAAAAAGAAAGAGAGAGAAAACAATGAAAGGCATCAACGATTTTGATGAGTTAAACATTTCTGATGGAATGGTGTGAGCATCCAGAGTTTAAAACTGTTTCTATTTCAACATACCAGAATTAATATGTTTAGCATTAACAATGCAATAAAGAGGTGGTATGAAGCCTCATCAGCTTTATTTATTGCTGCTATTATGTAACAGTGTAATGAATCATCCTTGTCCATCTCTAGCCAGATATATTACATCATTCAAGTGGAAACATTTGGACTTGGTACATTGACTGAAAAACAGGCCCACACCACAAACAGCTTAAATTTCATTTAATTATAAAATATAGACCGATCTCTGATAGAACATTATTTACTATTACTCTCCATCATTTGCCTCAAAAAAAAGTTTTAGTGATGGAAATTCCCTAAAAGTAGCCAGCAAAAGTGACATTATCTTACTTTAAAATTGTGTCATATAAGATTTCTTTATTGGAAGCCATAAAAAAACCTTTGTAATTCAAGTAATGTTTATAGACTTGATTCACAACCAGTTTTCCAAACAGGAATTACCCTTTTCCAAAAGGATTTTCACTTTCACTATATACATATCCATAAAAGCTCCATACTTATCAATGATTCATACCCTTAGTATAATGGCAATGAAGTCATTTCAACAGCTGTCAACATGTATTAAATGCTTTATCTTCCTTAATCATTGAAGTAAACAATGAGGACCAAGTCTATGTAATTTACACATCTCTGACTTCTATATAGACTCTTGGGTCAATGAGAAAGTAGAAAACCTCAGTCAATCAAAGATATTTTTGGATAAAATACTATAAATGCACAATTATATCATGGTTTTGCCTAGAGATCAGATCAGACCATATAAAAAATTGTACATTTGTCAATCTTTGTGAAATGAAGCTAGCTTTGACAAAGATAGGTCGGTATAATTATCCCATAGGATTAGCCTACAGGAACCAAGTGATTCCTGTACTGTATACGGTATTAAGCCTAAGGAAATGAAGGAATTTAGCAGTCCATGAGCAAACAAAGATTAAGATTAATTACAGAAAAAAAGGAAGCAAGCTGCCCAATAAGCCGTTTATCATCTGTTGAGAGCCAGAAGGACATTAACTCATATATGTAGTTAACACTCTCCTGACTCTAAAGAGTTATTTCATGAGGAGTATATATATGCATAACATTAAAAACCTGCAGATATCGTAAGGAGTCTATTCCTACAGTATACCCCCCACAGTCATTTTGCAATACTAACCACCTGTATATAATGTTGTGGCATGGTTTTACAATGTTTACATTCATCCAATACAAATCGATGAATTTCAGCTATTTCCTTTAAATAAACACACTTTGACACTTCCTTTCATAAAATGTGACCTAACCTTTTAAGGTTAAGAAAGTTATGATGTGACAAATATAGCATTATCTGGCCGATTTGGGCTTAGACTGCACTGGAAGATTAATTCATATGCCTCTCTGAAGGATGAATTACACAGAACAATAACAACACTGTGATCACAAGATGTTGGGGATAAGTCACCAAATCTTCATTTGTCTGTGTCCACGTTCAAATGCATGTAGTAGAAGTATTAATATATCAAAACATTCCATTACTTTTACTGTTCATAACAGTACAAGAGCATAAAACACTGGTGGAACCAACGACCAAAAATACCAAGTAGTTATCATAATTGCTGTGATCACCTTGAAATCTATTGGTATATAATACCTCAATCACATTGCTATACCGACTCCAAATCTATTAGGGCTGATGTCACAGTTTCTTTGGTCTGTCGCTGGTATGGTATCAGTCTCATTGGTGTGACTATGGTTTCACAATGCCATTTGTTGTGGTGGTCATGAAGAGTAATTTTTTTATAAATTGGAAAAGTACTCTTTTAAGATGGGATAATTTGAAGCTGCTGCTTCTTTTCTATGTTCGGCCCCATTCTCAAGCTTGAACCTTGGAGGACAGAGAAGAAGGGATGACTTGCACCACAGTAACTCCTGCAAACGGTATAAAATGACTTTCCAGAAGAAAAAAAGTAGTCTACTGCCTTTCTACTTCTTCAGTTACATAGTTCTGCACATAATCAGGACGACGGCTTGTTTGTGTTCGTGTTTGGGGGTTCGGGGGAAGGAAGAGTAAGTTGGTGTCAGATGTAGCAAAAGGAGTACCAGTAAAGTTTTCTGTCCTTTCGGCTTTAAATGATGACACATTTTTCATCTTTCATTTGAGGATTTCCGTCGATGAGTTGCAGCACCGTTTTGAATATATCCTCCACACTCTGGATAAGGAGAGAAACAAAGAGAAACAAGAGATAAACTTTAACATTTTCCAGAACTAAGTACTCAAATATCAATCGATTATTTAAGACCTACAGTATTTTCTGGATGTTTGTACATACAAATATCCTAAAATGCACATGGACATATACGTACCTCATCAATTCTCACTAAAAGTGTACAGATATGATGCATGTTGATGTTCATATGTGCTTAGCCCTTTGTCAACAAAAATAAAAAAATAAGCATCTACCGTATACAATATATTTAAAAGATATTATTACTATCCAGATAAGTTTGATATTACTACATAAACTATTACAGGGTGAATGCCAATGAAAGCCAAGTGTCTAGTTTAATGGATGGATATTACATAGTGGTAACAAATGATTCATTACCTCATTCTGCTTTGCTGATGATTCTATAAATGTGGCACCCCATGAATCAGCCAGCTGCTTGCCTTGTTGTGTACTTATACTTCTACAGAGATCATGGAGAATGAAAAGAAAATGTGCATGTAATTCAGCTAAAACAAACAAAAATACACAATACATAATTACAATTTTCAACTAAATATTGAATATATAGACTTATCTTTCATATATCGAAATGAAGGGAAAAATAGGGGTGATAAAAATATTCATTATCTACAACATGTAGATGTAGAGTTCATATTATAAAAGGGAGACTGAAATATCAAAGACTAATACATGAGTGTATATGCGCAACTGATGACCTGACTGCATCCTACATACAAAATCGAAAGGGGGAAATACTGATTTGTTATCAAGGATATTATTCTGCCGGTCACATCCTGTCTTTCCTGTATTATGTGCCACAAAGATACCAAGCAAAATAGCCCCTATTCAGCTATTTTGTGAACAGTGAATCAGTTTTCAAAAATAAATATTCGAGAAGTAACAAATGTTCTAAGATCATCAGAAGAGGGCACAATCTAGTTCATGGCAGCTGTACCACTATCATTTCAAATCCCCAATCTCAACTAGACAACTACCTACACGTACTGTACCAAAACTCATGATTACAGTACATTGATATTTGCAGCCTGGATACAGATTAAAATTCAAACTGTAACTAAATGAAGAAAGAACTTGAAGGTGAAATTGCAACATATCTGCAATCTCTGTTAGGTATATAATTTTCTGAATCTTATACATTTTGGTCAAAAATTAAGCTGTATATCAAACAAGGAGCCTCATTCTAGTAAGAGAGAAAAATGAGAGTGCATAGTTCGTCTTGAATTCCCCCCGGCATGCGCAGCTGCAACATGTCAAATGTATCAATCAAAGTTTGGTAAACATGTCTTGACTTGTGTGCAAATGAAATGATACAGGAGCAATATTGGAGACTGAAATCAATTTTCTTTAATGAGTATTAAAAGATAACATGAAATGTATTTTGCCCTCCCAAAACCATGTTTAATCTGGGACTTAAATGTACTGCATACAGTGTATACATGTAATTTGAATGTATCATATTAATGAATTCTGAATTCTGAGTGTTACATGATTTTTGGAAAGAGGATTTAAATGTGTCACAAAAGACCATATTCTGAGTCTGTTTCCTTCTTTCTATTCCAGAAAATTGTAACTTCTGTTTGTAACAACTCAATATTTTTATTCCAAATTAGATACTTCTCTTGCCGAACCTCTCTGACTAACAGCATCATCATTGAGAACGTTTATAATTACAAAATGATAATACATGGGGAAGGTATGACCTATAAGTCAACCCCCTCCCCCTCCCAACCACTATCTCCTATACTCAATAAATAAAATCAACTGTAAAATTTAGACACCAATGAATAAAATAATTTACATTTATGAAATTGTATTATTTTTACCTTTCCATATGAAGGTCTGTTTTATTTCCAACAAGAACAAGGGGAATACTGCAAGGGAAAAGGGATAAAGAAGATGATGTAAAGTGACATGTTTATAATGTACATTCATACTATTGATATTGGAATTCCATACATTCCCTATTCAGTCAGTTAATACAAAAATATTTCAGTTAAGCTGTAGGAAAATGTGTATACTCTGGGACAACGACACTGAATTTGTTTAAATCAAAACTTTATGTACTACAGTATACAAAAGGTAGCAGCTCACTCAAGGCTCTATGGGAATGACCAAAATGTCATGCTAACAAACAAGTCCATTTGTTCAGTATTTTGTTTTTTGCCTACCATAACTGCAATTTACTTTTCAAAGAGTACCAGCTACAGGTAAAGATATAATTTAAACCTAGTATATAAAAATTTAGCCTTGAGATGAAGAGAATCTCACTTTCGTTATTGATGGTAGTGTACACAAGACCATATGGAATATTATGATAAATTATATCTCAACAGGATCTAAAACAAATTCAAAGGTGGTCCAAAAGGGCAAGCTAAGGGCATGACTGATAAACTTACTCTAATTGTAATTCAGATATCCTTGCTGTCAGGCTAAATTGAAACTTTAATCAAATAGAGCTAAGTTCTACAAAAAGCTATGAATAAAGCATGAACTACAACAAAACCTGCATTGTTGTAAGTGGGTCATTGTTTAAAACTTTAAGGTTTCACAAACATTTTAAATGTCAAAGATGAACATAGCTAATATGAAAATAAAACTTACTCTACTTTTCCTGTCATGTCGAGAAGCTTTTCATAAATAATCTGGACTACTTCAAAGCTGAAGTGAAAGAAAAGAAGAAAACAAAATGACATCAGCAATAATAAAAAAAGATTTATTTGTAAAAGCAGAAAACTTGCAACATACATGTAAAACATCTGCATCAAGTTGGAAGACTACCATTTTCATAGCAAGATACTTCATTTGCAAAAATCTATGGATAAATGTACAATTCAATTACATTGCAGTACTAAACATCCATGTTGCAATATGTGTCCATTAATACCATCTTTCCACACACATACATGTACAGGTAAAGTGCTTTGTTGCTTACATGTATGAAAACAAATCTCAACACCAATCCATTACTACATACATGTACATGTACAGTATGTCCATCCATTCTTCAGTCTACATATAAATATTCATCAATCATTGAATCAACTCATTTCTTGTGCATGTATGTACACTGTACACATGTATGTACGGGTGTCAGTCACTCCTTTCCATCTCACAATCCCCTCTGCCGTTCTCCCTCCCTCCCCCGCTCTCCCTCCCTCCCCACCTTCTCCCTCCCTCCCTCCCTCCCTCCCTCCCTCCCTCCCTCCCTCCCTCCCTCCCTCCCTCCCTCCCTCCCTCCCTCCCTCCCTCCCTCCCTCCCTCCCTCCCTCCCTCCCTCCCCTCTCTCTCTCTCTTTCTCTCTCTTTATTGCTTGCTGTCTTTCAATACAGTGCATCCCAGAAAAAACGAAACCGAGAAGTATCGATGTTCTATCACAACTATAATTAATAAATGATACATATTTGGAAAGCTTAGAGTCTCCTCTTTCATGTGATGCTACTCAGATAATGTATATTTCACGCTTGAGTGATTAAAATCAATTTGAAGGAAGGAAACCAAAAAGACATTTGGCGGGTGGTATCTGAATTTCGAAGAAAAATTCACATTTCTAGAAAGTTGAGTTTCTGCCCTTTCATATGACACCTCAATCAGGAAAAATGAGCGAGGAATGACAAAGTTCTTTTTGTTTAAAGTAGTGCTTGCATTTCCATAATTTTATTAAACGAATTCGTTTTCACTGGCTGCCTGCCGTATCAATAAACGAAATTAACAAAAGACTTAACTCTGTTTCGTTGACAATCAGCCGTAGACGAGAGTCTTCATGCATGGCTGATTGTCAACGAAACGGAGTTAAGTCTTTTGTCAAATCTGCCTTTTGCTACGGCAGGCACCCAGTGAAAACGAATTCGTTTGTTAAAATTATGAAAATGTAAGGGCTACTTTAAACAAACAGAACTTTGTTATTCCTGGCTCATTTTTCTTGATTGAGGTATCATATGAAAGAGCAGAAAATGAAATTTCTAGAAATATGAATTTTTCTTTGAAATTCAGATACCGCCCGCCAAATTACTTTTTGGTTTCCTTCCTTCAAATTGCTTTTAATCACTCATGCGTAAAATATGCATCACGTGAGTGGCATCAACTGAAAGAGGAGACTCTAAGCTTTCTAAATATGTATCATTCATTAATTATGGTTGTGATTAAGTTATAATAAAACATCGATACTTCTCGGTTTCGTTTTTTCTGGGACGCACTGTATAATGAAATTCTTATAGGTATACCTTTTAGCAGATGTGACGGCATAGACAAGGACGTAACCATGGATGTTGACAGATAGGGATTGTGGGAAGATGGAGTACTCATCCTGGCCTGCTGTATCAATGATTTTTAACTGGTATTGCTGACCATTTATCTTAAAAGGCTTGTCAAATGCTGTAAAAGAGAAGAGTAAAATAAAGAAATACGTTTAGCAAGGCTATATGCATTTCTATAATATCATCTTTTTAAACCATTTATATGCAAAGAATCAATAATCATACTAATGCATATTGAAAACTGTCACTGTAAAGAAAAAATCACATGTCAAAGAACCAAAATATAATATTTTCAAAGCAAAATTATTTCAAAGCAGAACAGTTGATGTGCGAAAGTTGGAAAACATTACAAAACTTTTAGAAGCTGATCATGTTTTATCACAGAATAGACCAATCATTATACCTGCACATAAGAACTTCAAATTGGCACTGCTGAGTGCTGACTCTGACATCTGCAGAATAGAAGATAGAATATTCTAAAGGGATATTTCAAACAATGAATTTAAATATAATCTAGAATGCTTACATTGTCGAGTATTTAATAAACACTGAAACTGAAATCTTACAAATATCTATGTGAAATTTATTTTACTTTACTTTTTATTAAGATTTATGGAGCGATTGCTTTAATATTCATAGCAACCAGCTGCGCCAAGAGCATGCTGTCGTGTTTTTACGTCCAGTAAACCATCCATTCTCTCTCCTTCCTGATCTAGTTACAGGCTCACAGCCTCACATCAAATCTTTGAATCAAACAATCCTTGACAATCCAATCAAAATGCTAGCCAGATTTAGGCATCCCACGTACGCTCCTCAAAGGTTCAACCAACCTTTTTCAGCTGGCTAGGAATTACAATGTACTGTACATTACTGGAATACTGGTATACCGGTATATACAATAAGTTGACTGTACATGAATGACTCGTTTCAGGTCCATCACACAGATATAGAATACTTGAAGGTAGTCAGAGGACACTTCTTAGCTTGAGTTGTCTATTTTTTCCCAAGTTGATCAACCTTAAAACAGTATACAGTGTTATACAGTACAGTACATGGACATTATGGCATTTGAAGCATAAATGTATCACCTTTCATAATCACTACACTACACTACAGGCTAGATGTTTTTCAACAGCAAAATATTAACTATATACATGTACCCCCCCCCCCCCAGGTCCTGATTTGTGTGTGGATTACATTTACATTAGAAAAACTCTGATGATCACGCATTGCAAAGATTGAGCATGAGAAACTAGTATGATAACTGCTAGTCTCCTACTGTACTACCGTACTCCTGTCTTGCCAGGACATACCAGGACGATCACTTCACACTTTCACTTAATTAAAGCAGAATGGAATACATTGTAGATGGGGCTGGTATCTACATGTAAATATACATGTACATGTACTGTACATTGTAATGTATGTGTGCATGTTTAAACAGGCTACATGTACATTATGCAAGATTGAACATACATAACTACTAGCTCCTACTATTAAGTACGTTTTTTTAATTTGTCATTATTATTAATATCATTATATTTGTATGTTTTTAAATATTAGTACAGTGTATTAGTATTATTAGTATTATCATTAGTATTGTTATGATGACGATGATCATTATTATTATTATCATCATTATTGTCATCATTATTATCATTATTATTTCATAAAGATGTATTACCAGTACTTTATGCATGTTAAACGTGTGGGCCTTATTTATGAGCTCCAAGTAATTTGTAGAAATGCTATGCCTCTAAAAGCAATTATAACAACTTTTCAAATAGAATAACATTTACAAAATATGTAAATCATACATTTAGGACCACAATGTTTGTTTTCCAAACGGATGAATTTCGTGAATCTATATCTTTGTAACCTTCACATTTAGGTTCTGCCAAGGATGACCTCATAGGATGGATTCAATCATGACGAAAACGTCAGCAGCTCTGGCACGGACATTTCAGTAATTAGATTATGGATGTCTCTCTCGAGATCCAATTTTTATCAATCTCATGCTCAGTATTACACCACAGTCACAGCATGAGTACATTATTAAGTCCCACTAGCACCCCTCCCCCCCCCCCAATCCCATCTCCACGTCCTATATTTCCTCAGATCATCACCTTGCCAGCCACTGTTTTGAATTATGTATAACAGTGACAGCATCAAAGGTGTTGGTAATGGCACAAGTGTGTTATTATGGAGGGAAAGTCTAGTATTATATTTGGAATAAAACATTTACCGGTACTGCACATAAAATATTCACGACAACCGACAGTATACATTGTACATGTAACATAGCATTTGATAAATATCGAAATCAAAATAATCTACAGATTGACATGCAGAGTATTCTAAATATATATTTTATATAGAACATGTAAGGCCTGCTTCAAAAAAGGTACATACACATACGATATGTCTTTTAAGAATTTCAAAATTGAAATGATTAATATACTGATATTGTGTAACAGGAAGAAAAACAAATAAGCAAAGAATATAGTAATTCTTATGAAAACTTATACAGAGATTTATACCGGTACTTACAAAAATGGTTTACATGTACATGTACATGTAGTACAGTAAATTGTAATTTAAAGCCTACATTGTACAATATATCTACAACACATGTAGCATAGCAACTGTAAAATTTGATAACATCCACTGTTTGGTCAATTTGGTTGCAGTTAGACACAATTTATGGTGATTTTTTTTCTTCTTTTGGACAAGCACACAACACAGAACTCCAATTTAGCTAAACTCTACATTATATTTTCATATACACTGTACATGTAAAGGATGTCGATATTTGAGATGCCACAAAAATGGCTTAGTATTTTTGTGTGTAGGCCTCCAAGGCTCCAATACAATTACTGACAAACAATGTTTATAGCTCAGTCATATGGAAATGACATTGTAATATGTAAACAAAATATAAAATTGAAATTTTAAATTGAAAAAGGGTATGCTTTGTATACATGTAGCTGTACATGTAAATAGAAGTGTAGGTATACTGCACACTGTATCGATGGAAGTTCTAGTACGTTAGGGATTCCCTGTTGCTATAAATGTACATGTATGTTTACTACAGAATATGATTTTAATTAAGTTAAAATATTATTTCTATAAATATTGTCAGCCAAAAAAGAAAGTGAACACTCTTTATTGTTAAAATTGTGTATAAACCATCAATAAAATATGATATTTATATCAAATTAAAGTAAAAGTGATGTACTCTATCAAAACCAATTAAGATCAAGTTTTGAACTTTCATGCTTGGACGGGCACATTCATTTAACTGTTGGAACGTCTGATTAAAAATTGAAAAAATTAAGTAGATGTAGCCATTCAAATGAACATGTGCATCTGTAAGATACATTGTAGCCTTGTTCAACAATGACAAAAAAAAAAGAGAAACAAAGAGGATTGAGGTCTGGATGTCAACTGCAGTCTCAGGACTGCATGGCTTTGAAAAGCATCGTCATGATGCTCTTTTTTTAAAGTTTATACATGTAGTATGCTCATCAACATTTGAATGGCCAGATGGCAGATGCCCTATTTTTGCAATTTTCTTCAGAGACTCATTTATTGTTAAACAGCAATGCTCACTCATGCAAAATGGTATGATTCCAATTTTAATTGCATATCATCTTAAAGAGGATTAATTTATGAATATTTTGACATGCAAGTTAATTTTAAATTAATATTTAAAAATCCTAATTATCATGTTCACTTTCTTCTTTTGAGTATAGATATTGCAAGTTCAAATAAGTTTCTTTACACAAGAACATCCATTGCGAGTAGACGACTTGGTGAACCTGCAATACACTTGCCTAGAAAAGGTCCACTCTGGGTACAGAGTTTTATTTTATTTCTTATTTTCTTCATACTCCTAGACCTTAGCCCATATGAGGACGCAAGGTAAAGTTTTCTTGAGATAAGATTTTATATTCTTGGCCCTTATACACAAATTATTTTTTTACGTGACAGGTACATTTTACATACTGTAGGTACACACATTCTCTCCTTACATGTATGTACTTCACTCTAAAACCTTATTGGATGGGAACTTACAAACAATGTTTAAAATGTTTGTTTAAGGGATAAAGTGGAACAATTAGTTACAAAGGTTAACAAACGGCATGCACCCTATGCTAGTTGAAAAGAACTTCATTGAGTCCATTACCCTTTAAAAAAAACTATTATTATCATTACACAACTTTTCTATATATAAAGATTAGCAAAACAAGAGAAAACGAGAGAAAACAAGAGGAAATTTGTACTTACTATTTTCAATTGTAGGGTCGTAGGAATCAACAAACTGGTTTTCTACAAACTGGATCGTCAGGGAAGATTTTCCTGTTATATGTAATGCAAAGAGAGTATTTTAGAAATAGTTTACCTTTTAACATTAATGTAAGAAGCCTTTTTTCTCAGGAAAATGGCTAGACTCTAAGCCTCAGTATCAGAAACCAGTCATTATCGGGTACCGGTATCTTCTTTTTGTAGTGCTTTTTTAAAACAGAACACAAAAACCCTTCTCAAAATGACAAAGTGCTAACTCTCTGTCAGGGCCTGTGCCAAAAGTTTTGACTAATCTTCATCCCTACTAGCCTTTATGGGCTCTGTGATTAATGAAATATGATATTGATATCAAGATCATGTTTCATAAATCACCAACTGACCGAGGTCCAAGCAGTATACAGCAGGTATACCCAGCATAAGGCTAGTCTAATGACTAGATAGATTAGAAATAACCGTCTGGTATGGGTAATTCTTTAATAAACTGACTTAGTCAACCTTGAGGTGGTCAGTGGAGCCATACGTACTACGTAGTCTCAAAGGAAGATAGAACCATCAATATTTTCTGAGATTGAAGCTTTCAGTCTAGTGACTAGTCTAATCTAGTCATCACTCACCAAAACTTTTCAATACTGGAGTTGTGGTGCATCCAACTGGCCGATAGCTTTTCCGCATTAAACATAGAAATCAAACTACTACTACTAGGACATCTCCATTGATATACAGCCCTCAGAAAAACATAAATATAGGATCTAGTTGAATATAATACACAGTACATAATGTGTTAACAACCGATCGCAACTAGACTATGCGATGCAATACCCTTCATTTTGAAAAAACATCATAAAATTAGAAAACAGCGGATCTTAGCTGAAGACGATGGTTGACACAATCTGTAAAAGTAGGTTCAAATATCTGCAAATATCTGCAAAACCGAAGAAATGTTCAGCAACAAACTTATGAGTTCCATTCGTTACTTTATTTGTTGATCTAGATCTATCATCATTGATTCAGTATACAGCAGGCTTTACAAAAAAAATTGCATTAATGTGCTGCTGTACAGTGTTGCCTGTTTTAATACACAGCCAGGATAGTAATACTGCTATGTAATATGTATATGTGAGTAAAACCCAAACCCATGGCAACGCCAAAGGCCAAAAACATCAAAATTCAGAAAACTGCAGAATTCTGTTTGCCAAATTTGGATGAATATTTTTATAATTTTCCATCTCGTTATGCTTCAAATTATGCCGTCAAACATTTTTAAGTTGTTGGAAAGAAACAGAATGAATTATTGCAGGACGGCTTATTAATCAATCACAACAACAAATCAGAAATCGTAAACACAGAGAACAACACAAGCAAATAAATACATGGGACAGAGAATTGGAAGTTGGTTGGGTGCGATGCTACACAATTCCCAACAACGAAATTGTATTCACTTACCGACCGATCGGAAGCCCATCAAGGCTATTTGACGCGCTTTTGTATTAGGAGGCATCTCTGTTATATCAAATACAATTAGGAGAGTAATATTATTATATAAAATATTTATAATCTGTCTTCATTCACAGCAGTATTTGTAGAAACAATATGAAAATCCAAAGCAAGGCAATCAGATTTTGTCTGGAGATAACACAAAGTTTTTCTTAGGTTACCTTTCAGACGTTGCAATTATTCCATAAAATAGAATAAATAATCCTGCCCTTTGAATTTCTTCCACAATAAGGCTGTTCATCGATCTTCTTCTACCGTTATTATTTTCTCTTTTTTACTGAGCGTTGTCTAATTTTTTCATTATTTCTCCTTCTTTATTCGAGTTATTCTCCCATCTTCTTCTTCTTCATCTTTATATTCTGGTTTCACTGTAATGATAAGTAACAAATTCTTCTTCATACATGCATCACCGGCCCATATCCCCAAGAATCTAGATTCAATTTAGATCTACATGTCCTGGGGGTGGGGTGGTATATTTCCTTGGATAAAACTCATGAGTCTTATCGTTGCTCCCCCATTAAGCCTGAAACTAAAAGAGAAGCATATTGACAGCCCCCGCCGCGCCCCTCCCGTCCATTCTTTGTTCATTTGTTTTTACGTTGTACTTGTTTTTCGTATAGTTAAGTGTTCTCACTAATTAGGGCACTTGCATTTATACCCCCCCCCCGGCCTCCTCTGATCCACGTTTAGCTAGCTTAGCTATGAGACAATTACCTATTCACATAAAAAGGCCATACTATAAGATCATCATTAGATGCTTATCTGCTTATTGATCCACTTAAATTAAATTAACATCATAATTTGTAGTGGGGTTCATATACTGAATCCCGGGTTTCTAGTTTCCCGGGGGGGGGGGGGGCAGGTGTATACTCAGATTTGGTTTGGACGGGGGTGTGCCACTGAAGCCTCGAAGTAAAGCTATTTTTCAAAAATGTTGGGTCTTTGCCATGCAAACACACAAGAAAAAAGAAGAAAAAAAGCGCGGACCCATGTCTAGGATTTTTTTTGTGAAAAAGTGACCCATTAGAGTGGTATACCCCTGTATGTCTAAATATGTGATTACCTCCCCCCCCCCCCCCACCCCCACCCCCCGGAGGGGGGGGGGTGGGGGTGGGGGGGGGGGCAGTTTCAAGAACATTATGAACCCATTTGCTTTATCTCGTTTTATCTTTGTGAGCCTTGAAACAGACTATACAAGAGCACCGTGTGTTACGCAAGAAATGCCGAATGGATGATCCTCGACAATAAACGTGACATTTTCCAGTAGGCCTAGATGAAGAAAGCTATGGCTAATTTTATGATACGATAACATCATTCAAAAGGACACTTAGTCAGGTCAGTTTATATGTTAGGTACATTTTTTAGATTTACTCAAAATCGTTTGAAAACATGCACGATCTGCACGACGCGACGCAACCGTGTGTAACTCGACACGACTTCAGTCTTCACCTTCTCGGCCCACGGCTCCTGAGCCGGGGCGCGGCCCGGCTGCCGCGTCGATGGAGAGAGGGTGCACGGGTGGAGCTGGAGAGCCATGTTACTGTTAGCCTTTTATTATTTGGGTAGGGTCGGACGTCGGCTCCTCTCTGTAGAGACAAAAGCCGGTTGTAGGGTTTCCTGTGCAACATTTACTGGGGCAATCGTGCCAGTAAAGAATGCGCTAAAAGTAAAAGTAAAAAGTAAACTAAAATTTCAAATTGTATTTTTAGCGGTTTCATATTCAATGCATTCAGCATATCCTCGAAAATTAGTCCTGGGTAATAAAATGAATCCGTTCACTTAAAAGCTTGAATGTCTGATGTGTTGAAGCTTTTTAGGAGTCTTTTCAGGATTTTCTTTGTCAAAATTCAACTCTGTGTTGTCTGTTAAAATTCTTGCAGCCGCATTTTAATTTAAACTGTTGCTGCACATGAAATAGGATAACCTCATCTATGATCTAGGTCTAGTATAGAATCTGAAGAAGAGCATTTTTCTGTAGCTCAACTCTGATCAAAAGTTTGTGTTCCTGGACCTGGTATGTACACAAAGGCATAATTTGTATGCTATATCATGAGTTGATGATGTGTTTAGTCTTGGCTAAAACAAGATGAAATTTCTTTTGCAGTCTTGTGAAATAAGCCAGTAGCCACCACTTATTCATTCCACAAATCTTCACAAATACAAATACATAGTTACAAAATTTAATAGTGTAAGAATTGCAAGAAGATCAAAGGTAACAAATTGATGTTTTTTTCCCTTTCATTTATTGTTTCATTATCGCAGGTTTATTAGACAATTATGGCTTTAGCTCAACAGTCACTTGCACGAGTATCAACTGTATTCAAAGGATGTAGACTGCACATGTTTGGGAGGACAACAAACCCAACATACTTATTGAGGTGTTATCATCATCACCTTGGTAATCCTATGGGCAGAAGAAGGAACAGTTCAGTATCACTATGGGAGCTATCTTCATTAGATGTGAACTCAAGCATGGAGTCGTGTCACTCTACTGTTTGCCATCAAAGACCGGGAGCTGCAAGTGGGTGTCTGCAAATGTCACAGAGACAGGCTTCTCAAGTTTCTCAACCTCCATGGCAAGTAATGCCCTTCGGCAAACTTGACCAACCAAAGAAGAAAGATTTCAAAGAACCCACCTCTTCGTCAGCTGTGTCTGTTCTGGATCTGGATGGCCATGCAATGTCATATCTTGAGAGGCTCCATGATGCAGAAACTCCTCCAGAAGTTTTGGCAGTCCTGCAAGAGGGTAGGAATGACCTTTCCACGGTGCATTATAGTCGTGCTCTCGGAAGACTCGCTGATATTTACCGTGATGAAATGCAAGAGAAAGGGCTTGTAAGAAGCACCATGGTTCCTGTTTTATATGATCCAAGATTCAGGCACCTGTGCCATACTGTCCTCCGACAGTCACGACACCTGGAGAATGATTTATACCTAGACACTCTGAAAGCGTTGCAGAGGTTGAAGATTCCTCTGAAGAGCAGCATGATGTATACATTTTTAGTGCAAGCTGAACAGCGTGTCAATACGTTCAATGCGTCAGAACTAGCCCAGTTTGCAGGTATCTTGAGCCTGTATGATCATAAGAATCCAAGAGTGCAAGCTCTGGTGGATGCAGTTGGTATCTTGATACCCCGACACATTAATGATTTGAGGACCTTCCACCACACCCTGATCCTGATCAAAGTAGTGGGCACGTCACTAGACGGTGTGTCTCGAGGCAAACTAGCCAACTTGCTTCTTGCCATTCTAGCTGCAGATGAGGAGCGTTCTATGGAGAACATTACTCAGGCTGTCCTAGCTCTTCATACTATGGACTACAAAATAGACATCCTCCTGGAATTAGCGTGCCCAGTATTGACGCAGAATATGAAAGATCTATCAGATTTTGATCTCCATAACCTGCTGTGTGCATTCAGAGGTCTCTGCTATGCTGATCGGGACTTCTTTGAAGCAGCATCAGAGAGAATCCTAGAAGACATTGACAAGTGGAGTTCTCCTTGGTTGATCAATGTTGCTGAAGCATTCAGTGTCGTTAAGATTGAAGCACCTTTTCTTCTTGACCGAATCGTCAGGAGAGTGATGGATAATGGAGTGAAGGAGATCAGTTTGATGGACATGACCAAGCTCATCTGCAGCTTGAATGCTCTAGGCCATAGGTACAGTATTCGCGTGATTTTGGGGGGATAATATCTAATATGGAATAATAAAGTTCAGACCATATTAAAGGTAATACAAAGTTTTGGAAAATTTTGAAAATGGGGTGGATAGTTAATCTTTACAAATTTGATATATTTGGATGCCCCTGATGATGTATTATAAGCACTAAAAAAATTAGCCCCTAAAACAATTCTGTTTTCGAGAAAAATTGAATATAAAAATTTACCGGTGCTCCCGGTAAATTTTGAAAAATTTCAAATAGCGCCTTTGGCCGTACAATGGTAGCTGCGACCATGAAAATCTCAGAATATGTAGTTGTGATATATAATTTCCAAACAGGAATAGCTAATCGGTCGATTTTAGTCAAGAAACATTGTTTCATAGCTAAATTAATATCTTGGCCTTGAGAGGGAGCTATACAACATAAAGAGTTTATTATTTATAATTTCATAACTTAAGACTAGATTTCAACCGCGACAACGATCAATGAATATTGTAGGAACGCATATGCTTCCAATATGTTAATTTGATTCAAATTCATGACCCCATACCAAAACTTTGTAATACCTTTAAGATGGTTGATTTGAAATCAAACAGGTTATAAAATATCTATATTCCGTTATGCTGGTCTTCTAATATGTGAAGTTTAATGGAGACCAGTGCAGTGACAAAACTTTTGAGAGATAGTTTATTGAGATTTTTTTTGTTGTACCTCCTACCTAAGGAAAAGTACACCATCTTCCTGAAAGATATGTTATTCTGGTGTACATGTATCAGTTGGCATAACACTTACAATACACCAAAAATATTTAACAATATGTGTTCCATTTATGGATGATCTATGAAGGTAACCCAACATTCATTTCATTATTTTTTTTTCTTCTTCCAGACCCCCATCCAGCTGGGACTTTGAAATCTTTGTCACTATGGCTACCAGGTCATTGGTATCAGACACTTCTAGGTTATTATCTGGGGACTGCAGGACTGTGTTGTCTTTAGCTCACTCTCTAGCATCACTAGGCTACTTCCCTGCAGACCTCTGGGAGTTTATTACCAGTAGAAAGTTTGCCAACTGTTTCATGATGGTCAAAGGTGAGAGGTGTTAAACTTTCATTTAGGAATTTCTTCTCATTTTGATTAGTTGTAGTAATAATGTCAACTTAATTTTGATTTTATTCAATGAAAGAATAGGAACATATTGTCTTCAGAACCTACTCTTTTTAAAGTCTCAGAAAACAAGTTGGTGTTGTATATGTGTAGGACAGTTTATCGATCTACGATGTATGATTGCTACATAGAAGTGTTCTAAATATAAATGCTACCTTTGTCATTGATGTACAATGAACATGTTCGCTATGTGTCACTTTATTTATTTATCCTTCCTATCATTCTCACTAATCTCTCTCTCCACTTCAAACTTTATGTTAATACGGATAGATATTTGTTGTTTGATAAAAACTAACCCATTTTTTTATTGTGTCTCTTTATTGTTTCCCCTTCAGATGGCAAAGAGTACAAGAAGATGATCAGCGATATCAAGATCCTAACTCAACAACTGAAAGCCAGTCATCAGGATGCCGCCACCATGTGGGCTGGCGGCATACAGAAGTTACTACCTCTGCAATGATATTAGATTGATGCAAGATGCTGTACCACAGCTTACTAAATGGATGAGAGAACAGACAGTCTTTAACTTAGAGCTCCGAAAGTACTCTGGAAACAGTAAAAGAGCTCTGTTAAAACAAAAGCAATATTTGAACAAGTAAAACATAATTTGACTATATCCCATCCAAAGAGATTTTTCATGCAAAAATGGTATATGTATTTTGACTTTGCTTTACCTACATGTATGAGCTACACTGTGGCTTACTTGTTCATTAATATACAAACAACAAAAAAGAGGCACAGCAATTAAACATGGGTGTACTTGATGAATGAATTAGACAATTTCAGTCTTATCATCACCAAAGATGAAACCAAAATATCAATATTTCTTGATTCTGTTCATAATTTATTAGAAGTAATACATTTACTTGGATCAACTCCATAGCATGGATACTTACCTACCAGGAACAAGCACTTATGCATCGTGTAGTCATCATGATTTTCATCAGTGTACTATCGTTGTTTTTTCATTGTTACAGGACTGTCCAATTTTATTTGTTGGGCAACCATTTTTTAAATTTTGGCAAGTCTGAGATAGTTTGTGACCGCTTTTTTTTCTGGACTTTTAGAGAAGGTGCAGTCTCATCTGGTGCCCCTTCTAGTTTAGTTTTAGGTATGGTACCTCCATGTTCTAATACATCGTTGCCTGGGTGGCAGAATTTCAGGTCAAAAATGAAACATTAAGCAGAAGGGCGTTAGCACTAAATCACCACAAACTTTTATAAAACTGACTTATTACCACCAAAAAAAAATAGTGGCCGTGTTCTACTATAACATTTCTATTACTCTTTGAAGTTTTAAACCAATTTTCCGGACGGGAAGCAGTTTAAATATAAAACAAATTTTTAAATGCGAATAATTCCAAAAGTAGTTTTCGAGTCCCTCGCGAGCTAACGCCCTGCTGCCAGCCGGCCGACGACATGTCCATTACTTTTGTCAATGTACAGGTTTGGTGCAAAGGTTAGATGCTTTCTGCCTGTAAGAGGTTTCCATGATACATTATTATTATGTATATGTGGAAGATGACAGGGTATTGTGGTCTTGATTTAGCATGGAGTCCAGTATCGTTATTGTACCAGTTATTTTCCTATACATTGTACAACAATGTATGTAGCTGTACGATTCTTGCCTTGGAAATAAATGCTGCAGAATTAACATACTTTTATCTTCAATATGTATTGATGACATTTTTAGGCCACTCACCCTCTCACAATCCCAAAAGTGTAAACAAATAAATGTTATAGCAAATATTGTTTGGCTAATCCTTTGTCCTGTTTATATGGATGTGGGGTTTAGGAAACATTATTTGGTTACTATTTGTGATGATTGTGCACATCATGTATAACTTGTGCTTAAAGGTAAAGACCAGTTTTGGAAACGCCCCCCTCTCAATGAAATGGAAGCTTTTATTACCAATCATGTGAAAGAATGTGTTTTGACTAATACGTGATGATACAAATTTTGCCGAGAAGCCGCCTACTTATTGATATATTTGGTAAATAAGTATATCTATTTGGACCTGATAGATATAACGCACGTGTGCGTAGTCCCTTATACATCTTTCTGTGTACGGTGCTTGTAACTTTACCAAGACTGGGCCAAATTTGTTATCATTTTGATGATTCCAGAACATTGCAGTACACACCAATACTTATATGCTAGATGATCAACCTTTTCTGATTGATTCCACAACATTTCTTTCACAATGCAATCGCATTACCAGAACTGATCTTTATCTTTAATATCATGTTCGACAAAATCTCACTCTTTATCATGCTGAAAGGGTTTGTCTGAACAAAATTAGCAAACTGAAAGAAAATGGCAGCCATCAATTAACAAGACATGTTAAAAATTATGTTATTGATATGTCCTAATCAGTAAACATGTATTACTGGAGCTAAAATCTAGAGCACGTTTAATATATTTGCTCATTTTAAATTGTGAAATGGTGTTCTTCAGTGTGTTCTATTAAATTCAGAAGTGGACCAACACGAAAAGAGCTAAAAGACAAAATTCCTGTCTTTGTAATAGGTTTGTTTAAATTAGTATTGTTCTAAACAATGTGTAAACAGCATTTGCTTTGATATTATATAGTGTATATAGTTTATGCCTTCATGGTCCCTTGGTGTTTCTTTTACACCTACATGTCGGCGATTAAAAGGAATTGAGCTTTAAAAGTTTTCTTGCAGTTTACAATTTCTAAACATAGCATTCAAATCAGGAAACTGTGGAATGTGGACACTTGTAAATGTATAATATTGATCTATTAATAATACACAATCAGTCACAAAAAGACATAAGGAACATGTTTTCTTTAGTTGTGATATCGTATTTATTGCCTTCAACGAACCACATGTTCAAAATCTGGCAGTCTCTATCGCACATAGGGCCTGGTATGCAACATCAATACATGTAACTACCAATGACCATTTCAAAATATCCACACATTTCTCAACCAAACATGCACATGCTTTAAAATAGAGCTTTTTGTCTACGCATATACATACACATTACTTTCCTATAATACCTTGCTTGATGGAACACTGATTTCTGGGATGTGCCAAAGCAGAAACTTTTGGGGGAAATGATTGACTTACTATTATATTCCATATTCCATTTAGTACTACTTTAAAATAGCACACATTACAATGTTTATGGGACATGTAGGAAATATGATCTACCCTCAAAAGAAAACATGGACAAAATGCAAAACGGATAGTTAAGATATCAATAAAAAGAAATTTGAATTCTGCAAATTATCCCACGTCAAATTTGCTTTGCAGTAAATCAAGTTGAAAGTTCCTAATCAGAGATTACAAATATTTCAGTCTACGTTCCTGGTGAGATGAATGATTCTAGATTCTTCTTTTCAAATCTTAAAAGAGCTTAGAGCTAGCATGTTAACCAAGGTAGGTAGTACTTGATAAAATTAATGACAGTTATAACAAAACATGTTGGATCATATCCTTATAAATAACACAAACAACGGCGGGCAAAAAAAAAATAATAATAATAAAAACTTTGGCACTACACAAAAAGAACAAGAGTCGTTTTTCAGACTAATCCATGGTCTATCTATTTTCTCTTCAGGATCACTGCAAAAAAAAAAAAGATGTCTATGATACTTGTCCAATGCTCACAGAACTGTGCTGTTTCAACAGTGATATACATAGCTTAACAATAAACTACATTTAGAATGCTACGTTTGTGCTGATATATGTATTTCCAATACTGTTCCATATTATAGGGGTACAACATTTATAGGATGAAATTGTTCACAATAGTTGTACAAGGGATAAATATCCAAGTGATGTAATATAACTGATGAAGACATTGGTATAATATTATATAAGGTACCATACATCAAATAGGTTAACATCTCTATGAGACAAGTACCTTTTTCTCCATTCTTCACAAAGAATTGAAAATCAAATCAAATCCTACACACAGCATTACAATATTGAGTACACTCTTCTGATTCATACTGTATTGGATGATTGCTCAAGCAGTAAATGCAGACAAGTAACCCTGTATGAAACCTAGTTATAATTGCATTCGGACACATACATGTGCAACAATATATTTGTAGATTCCTTTGAACAACCACCACCCAATACAAACTAAAATATTTCAATCTGCAACACATTAAAACATTTTAATTAAACAACTATTGTTGTGATAGATTGGGACTGTAGAGCAAGAGGATAAAATCTGCATACAAATTCTTTGGATTTGCCCATCTATCTTTGGTGTCTCTTTACGCGTATATGATGCGCATGGTGTTGGTGAAGCCCGCACCAGATCGCCATCCAGTCACCACGATAACTGGGGTGTTGTCTTGGAAAAACTTTCTGCCTTTGCCGATCTCTACGGCAAACTTGACGCGATTGTCGATATCCTCTGACCAGTTGCGGTCATCCTCTGCGGGGTAGGGGTAGAGGAGGGGGAAGCATCCACGGTGGAGATGGATCTGACGAGCAATGACCTGGTCACGGGTCACGGCCAGGATCGGGGCAAGAGGACGGAAGCGAGAAATCATGTGGGCAGACCTGGATGAAAAGAAGGAAAACAAGATAGTGTCTGATTAGGTTGAGATATCTTTAAAAGAATTAAAAACAAGTATGTTTTATTATACAAATAAAACATATTAGTGAATATGCACTGCACGCAGGTTAAATTAGCAGTAGGATAATGAACAAGACTTGTACAGTTCATTGTCCGTCTCGTAGTGATTAAACCAAGTGCAGTGCATATCACTAATGCACGAGCTAAAAACATATTAGCTGTTTGAAGATGGGTCAATAATATGAGTATAAAGTCAAGAAATTGACGGTTGTATTCACTGTGCATATGGTAAAAATTAATGCACGCACACATGACCTATTTCGGAGCTTCTCATTGGCTACATTCTTGAACCCATTTTATAATACTTATTTTTCCCAAAATTGACAAGAATACAACTAACTAATGATGCTTCCAGCTTCATTCTCTCTGAAATTCATCATATGGTCTGGGTCCTGATTGATTGCTATTTTGCAATTGACCAATAGTCTACATATAATCAACTGATTGAGCAATCAATCAATGTACGTGTACAATCATTTGCTAAGCATTGTGCTGTGGGAACTGGTCATTTTTTCTTTGATGAAAAACTTTCTGGTCTTACAGTAATAGTTACCTTTTGTCATCACACATGTTATTCATATGTTTCAATTTAAACTCTCTAATGAGTCCTCAGATGCTAAATTAGTACTACATCCATTTAAACACCATGGTTCATATATATGAAACCCAACACTTTCACGTCTTATGACGTCTTCTGCACTTTACCGTTAAACTGCAAAGATTCTTTGATTTAGTTACGAGTTGTCATGTTGTTTGTTAAGAACCAGAGGGGCGGAATCTCTGTGCTTAAGTATATGAGTTGACACCATTTTGGCTCTAAACAGATGATATGACCATCAATCTCTTCTATTGTTCCTTACCTTCCGGTCTTGGTGAGCACAATAATAGCACCAGCCAAGCATTTGTAGGATGCTTCAACAGCTGCGATGGCTACAGTGAGACCAGCGCTGGTTGGCATATCAACTTCCCTGGTCAACTCTTCAAACTGCTGCCTGTGGAACACGGCAGCCTCTGCTTCTCGAGAGATCTAGGAAGACAATAAAGGGTTCGTTATTCAACACATGAATGGATGATAGGTCCTCAGGCCTCGAATTACATCAAATTTGGGTCAAGGCCACTTTTTTGAGAGGGCACAAATCCACTGAAAGGGGCACAAATCTATCCTAAGGGGGCACTAAGGCCAAAGTGGAAAGTGTGCGTAAAATCACCTCACGCCGTTTTCATGGTGGGGGGGGGGGGGGATTTGCTCCCCACCCCCCAAAAAAAATGCTCACTACCCCTACCCCCCCCCCCCCCCCCCCCAAATGAGCGAATTATCGGCCGACGCGATTTTCAAATTTTCGGGAGCCAAAAAAAGTAGTGCTTACTAACCCCCTCCCCCTCCTTATTAACAGGCTGGCTGTTTCGCCCCTAAATATTCTCCCACAAATTGGGCCCCCTCCCCTGCCACCGGCTGGATCCGCCCGTGGGGTGGGTGGAGGGTGGGGTGGGTGGAGGGAGTGGGGAGTTTCCCCCTTTAACGTTTCATTGAATTATTAGAGACAGTAGATGATTCGTTGTACCATTCTCGACTATTAATCCTTTTCTGAAATCATTTCCCACCCCTCCCGCGCGAAGCGCGGAAGCTATGACGTTTTAATTAAAACGTATGGAAAAGGAAGAATATTCGATGTACCATTATCTCAACTCTTAATCCTTTTCTGATTTAATTCCCGACCCTCCTCCCGAGAAAAATCCAAGTTTTTCACTGATTAAAAAGTCTGAAAACGCACCAAAAAAGGTCACAACGCGAAGTGAAGATGTTGAACCAACAATGGGTAAACAAAACTTCCCGATATTGATTGGTCCAAATAAAAAGGATGGAGATGGATTGAAAAACTAAGCCCGAGTCATTACGGTTTTTGTGCCAAACGTTTCAGTCATGTCGATGAAGATATGCTTTCATATCTCCGTATCGGCAGTGAAGTCCCGCCAAGGCAATGAAGTCTCGCCGATAATTATTGTTTTTAGATCTCCGTAGGGGCAACAAAGTCTTGCCGATACTTATTGTTTTGAGATCTCCCTAGGGGCAACAATTCTTGCCGATAATTATTGTTTTGAGATCTCCGTAAGGGCTACAAAGTCTTGCCGATAATTGTTGTTTTTAGATCTCCGTAGGGGCAACGGAGTCTTGACGATAATTATTGTTTTTAGATCTCCGGAGGGGCAACAAAGTCTTGCCGATAATTATTGTTTTTAGAGCTCCGTACGGGCAACAAAACCCTGCCGATAAATATTGTTTTTAGACCTCCGTAGGGGCAACAAAGTCTTGCCAATAATTATTGTTTTTAGAGCTCCGTACGGGCAACAAAACCCTGCCGATAATTATTGTTCTTAGAGCTCTGTAGGGGCAGCGAAGGCATGCCAATAATTATTGTTTTTAGATCTACGTAGGGGCAACAAAACCTTGCCGACATATGGAAACGTTGTATCATCCGCTCAATCTGACTTGCGTGCATAGAACAAATAAGCATTTTTCCATGAAAAAGTGAAGTTTTCTAAAATGTGCGTTTCTTTCCAGCATTGGGGCGCCCGGAAGTCACTCGGGTAACATTTCATAAAGTATAATACAAAAAGACCATATGCAAATTTTCTGTACTTTTGTCGGAAAAAATACATTTATCCATCTCTTTTTGCGTTGGAGAAGAGCAAATAGCAAGTTTCAATCACACTTTGGCCGCTCTCGCTAGCTCTCACTCGTTTCACTGTGGTCAAGCGACTTTGGGGCAAGCGGTTAATGAAAATACTAATCGTTAGCCTTCTTCTGGTATTAAACTTGTTTTGATTGATTGAATAATTTTGTCGGAATAATGGAAACAAAAAGGCTCGCCCAATAACTTATCAGCGTCTGAATTGACCTTGTGACCTTGAATTCCCTGATGCAAGCGCTCTAATGACATCATCTTCGCTAAATCGGCGTCTTTTATCGTAAAATGTGACACTTTCACAATGTTTATACATCTTTTTTTTTAACTATTAGTAAGATTTAACTTTTTGTTCTGATATCAGTGTAGTTTTGGGTGTTATTTAATGAGTTATTTTAAAATAAGAGCCATTTTACTGTTTTAATTTACTGGATCGTACCATTCAAGTCGCAGGGTAGAAAGATGCATTTTCCAACCGCGCCAAATTTAATTTACGTTCCGACATTCTGTTAAATGGGTTCGTGTTGTTAAGAATCCACTGCTTTCTGCTCCAACAAACGTCCACATGCGGAGTCGTTTATCTACTAAATTATTCAAATTTATGGATGCTTCCTAGCTTCCCAGGTGTTTGTGTAGCTGTTTAAGCATTTCATTCACCTGCTATCATTCTTTGTACTCCAATTGCCAGAACGCAAATTTCATTTTGGTTTATAGTTTCATCGGAGTCGTTTATCAACTATATGTATTCAAATGTATGAATGCTTCCTCCCCAGGTGTTTGTGGTGTTTATGCATTTCATTCACCTGTTATTATTCTTTGTACTCCAATTGTTAGAATACAAAATGCATTTTGGTTTTATAGTTTCATGCAATAAGTAAGTCAATAAAAGAGTATGTTCTGCATAATAAAAACAATGTGTGTCCCTATTGTACAATGTAATGTGTCCCCTCATTTTGTAATAGTTAATTTACCCATTCACATAATGGAACTACCTGCCCGATGAAGCCAGTGGCCTGTGACCCCTGAGCACTCAACACCGTGTTGGAGTCAGCTTGTGATCAACTTCTTTTATGAGACAAATACAAGAAAACGTTTCCATATGAATTATTGTTTTTAGATCCCCGTATGGGCAACAAAACCTTGCCGATTATTATTGTTTTTAGAGCTCCGTAGGGGGCAACAAAACTTTGCCGATTATTATCGTTTTTAGAGCTCCGTAGGTGCAACAAAACCTTGCTGATTATTTCTTTTTTAGATCTCCGTAGGGGCAACAAAGTCTTGCCGATAATTATTGTCCTTATAGCTCCGTTGGGGCAGCGAAGGCATGCCAATAATTATTGTTTTATAGAGCTCCGTAGGGGCAACAAAACCTTGCCGATTATTATTGTTTTAAGATCTCCGTAGGGGCAACAAAACCTTGCCGAGTATTATTGTTTTTAGATCTCCGTAGGGGGAACAAAACCTTGGCGAGTATTATTGTTTTTAGAGCTCCGTAGGGGGAAACAAAACCTTGCGGATTATTATTGTTTTAAGATCTCCGTAGGGGCAACAAAACCAGCCGATTATTATCGTTTTTAGAGCTCCGTAGGGGCAACAAAACCTTGCTGAGTATTATTGTTTTTAGAGCTCCGTAGGGGCAACAAAACCTTGCCGAGTATTATTGTTTTTAGAGCTCCGTAGGGGGAACAAAACCTTGCCGACAATTATTGTTTTTAGATCTCCGTAGGGGCAACAAAACCTTGCCGATTATTATTGTTTTAAGATCTCCGTAGGGGCAACAAAACCTTGCCGAGTATTATTGATTTTAGAGCTCCGTAGGGGCAACAAAACCTTGCCGATACTTATTGTTTTTAGAGCTCCGTAGGGGCAACAAAACCTTGCCGAGTATTATTGTTTTTAGAGCTCCGTAGGGGGCAACAAAACTTTGCCGATTATTATCGTTTTTAGAGCTCCGTAGGGGCAACAAAACCTTGCTGATTATTTCTTTTTTAGATCTCCGTAGGGGCAACAAAGTCTTGCCGATAATTATTGTTCTTAGAGCTCCGTTGGGGCAGCGAAGGCATGCCAATAATTATTGTTCTTAGAGCTCCGTTGGGGCAGCGAAGGCATGCCAATAATTATTGTTTTATAGAGCTCCGTAGGGGCAACAAAACCTTGCCGATTATTATTGTTTTAAGATCTCCGTAGGGGCAACAAAACCTTGCCGAGTATTATTGTTTTTAGATCTCCGTAGGGGGGAACAAAACCTTGGCGAGTATTATTGTTTTTAGAGCTCCGTAGGGGGGAACAAAACCTTGCGGATTATTATTGTTTTAAGATCTCCGTAGGGGCAACAAAACCAGCCGATTATTATCGTTTTTAGAGCTCCGTAGGGGCAACAAAACCTTGCTGAGTATTATTGTTTTTAGAGCTCCGTAGGGGCAACAAAACCTTGCCGAGTATTATTGTTTTTAGAGCTCCGTAGGGGGAACAAAACCTTGCCGACAATTATTGTTTTTAGATCTCCGTAGGGGCAACAAAACCTTGCCGATTATTATTGTTTTAAGATCTCCGTAGGGGCAACAAAACCTTGCCGAGTATTATTGTTTTTAGATCTCCGTAGGGGGAACAAAACCTTGCCGAGTATTATTGATTTTAGAGCTCCGTAGGGGCAACAAAACCTTGCCGATACTTATTGTTTTTAGAGCTCCGTAGGGGCAACAAAACCTTGCCGAGTATTATTGTTTTTAGAGCTCCGTAGGGGCAACAAAACCTTGCCGAGTATTATTGTTTTTAGAGCTCTGTAGAGGGAACAAAACCTTGCTGAGTATTATTGTTTTTAGATCTCAGTAGGGGCAATGAAGTCTTTTTGAACATTACAAGTCGGGGTTGACTTATGATGACTATAATGTCGGCAAAACTTTTGTGGATTAAAGTATTGTGGCCATAAACGGTTTGATTTTGAAAAGGGCATTCCGGCCAGTGAGAGGGGCATGGCGGCAAATTGCCGATTGCCGGCGGGTTATTCGAGCCCTGGGTCCTATAACTTTTTATAAGATGATGACGTGGATCCTAATCAAAAGATTGGTTGAAAGCATACATGTGACCAGGCATTTATTTTGCCTAACGCGTAATTTGGATAATGACCGGTCGTTATCCAATTCTTATAAAACGAATACCGTATTTGCCGGCGATATGGCCGCACCACCGCAAAGGCCGCACCACAACTTTGACATTTCAAAGAGGGAAAAAAAAAAAGGAAAAAACTGACAAAACAAAATAATCGTAATTTTCTCGTAAGACACAATTTTTTTTTTTACAAACTGATACCAAATTCATCAATATTCTTATAATTTACCGGAAGTTTAGCTAAAAAAGTGATCGCAGGCAGATTTGGTGACCGATATACCCCTATCACAATGTACGGTGTAATGCGAAATTGCATGAAATGGCGACTTCGGATGGATGCTTCGCGGCAGCTTCGTTAAACAGTCCCTTCCTTTATTTTTGCAATGCATTGGTACGAACTTAGATCAAGATCTATCGGCAAATGTTGTTTTAGGAAGTTTTCGTCTTCATGTCAACAATGCAAGATAAAATTGTCGGTAAGATGTGTGGAAATGTCCTGTACCAGAGTGGTATAGTTATTTTACCGTTCGTAGTCCCATATGTGCAAATTCGTGCTGGTTTTGACTTCATTTTTTTTTTTTTTTACTCTTTCGCCGCAAAGGCCGCAGCTCGATTTTTTGATATTTTCTCTTCCAAAAATACTGCGGCCTTTACGCCGGCAAATACATTAATACACATCATTTTGTTCGAGCATTAGTAAAATGACCCACATTCGGTACCTTAAAAAAACTCCAAAAGCCCTCAGCTACTACCACAGGAGTGTTAGACTGTTCCAAAGGTACCCTGTGTGGGTAATTTTTACTAATGCCCTCACTGCTGTGTATTATTTGTATACTAATGACTGGTCATCAGCAACTTTTGTGACATGCCAGTTCACCTCTGTTGACTCTAGATCTATGAATTCGGGATGAGGATAATTAATCAAATGACATCACCGTTTTATAGAACAACTAATACATGGCTTACGTTCAGGCATTTGTCTAATTATCCACCTTCATTATCTTCAAACAGGATCAAACACCCATGGCTGCCGCTTCAAGTGTCTGGACTGTCCCAATAGTACAGCCTGTGTGGCTGTTTCTTAATAATGGCACACGCTGTATTTTTATCCTATATCAACCTGACCCGGAGTGTAAATGGCAAACCCATGATAGATTCCTTTTTATACTGGGTGCATGATCCTAAATTATGTGATGGAATATGGGTTAAATGGCTTGATCCAAATTTTTATCTTCCCATGAATGTTCATTAAGGACAATATATTTATTTCATATATGTGTATATACTGTATGAATATGTAAATTGGGTACAAACATAAATAATTCACTTACCTTGTGCATCATGCTGACAGCTTCCACTGGGTATTTACCCTTTGCTGTCTCTCCTGACAACATAACACAGTCTGCTCCATCAAGCACAGCATTGGCGACATCGCTAGTCTCTGCCCTAGTTGGACGGGGGTTGTTCACCATGCTCTCCAACATCTACATATATGTACACAAAAATAAATCATGAAATCGCAATCTATAATTCAAATACGTTGCACATTTAGCAGTATTTATACACAAGTACTAGCTTTACTCTGGGTTTTCATAGGTAGATTTCAGTCCATCGATATAAGGAATGCCAATAGTCAACCTCCTAACCCTGTAAAGTTACCATAATTCTCTTCAACATGAACAAACAAAATGCAAAACAGGAATTCAATTTCTGGAATCACTTTCTTCATTCTTATTGTTACAGAATTCCAGACCGAAGACAGTCACACTTGGCACTCCATACATAAATGGACTAAGTTAAACCAGACTTAATTTGGTCAACCTTCATCTAGTCAATATCTTTAAAGATGAAAAACAGGAAGGCACTTTGTAATGTATTGCCACATAGTTACCCTGTAAACCTAGGCCCTGTTTCATAAAAAATGTTACCACTAGCAAAATGCAAATAATTTGTATAAGCTACTGAAATCCTTGCAATTGATTGGCTGTGAGCAGATTTGTCAACTGTAGCAGTTGTTATTGAAAACAAGTTTTATGAATCATGGTCCAGAAATTAACTCCATGAAACAGTAATGTAATGATAGGGTTAATATTAAGAATTTTCTAAGATTAGAAATATTTACTTGGAAGTTTCATGCTTACTGTGGACCACGGTATATATACAAACATTAACAATCAAGGGTATATATACAAACATTAACAATCAAGGCTATCCATCTACATTGGATTTACATGTAAGAACATCTATATCTGTACAGCGCTTAGAGATGGTATTTTGTATTAAGCGCTATATAAATCCTACATACCGGTAGTGATCTATAATGTGCTGGTACTTCACCTACCACTCAACCCTGTAAAAGATCCTTTAAAATATCCATGTACCGGTATTTGATATGTAATTTCCTCAACCAGTAAATATATGGTGAACATCTTCTCTCACCTTTATTTTTTCTCTTATGATCCTGGTAAATTTGTGGTTTTTGTTCATTATGATGTTCAGAAGGGATCTATTCAAGTACGGTGCACATGTATGCCTTGACACACACTTCTTCATTAGAAGGTGCACATTTTTTTCTTCTCTTTTGGTTGCAGTATTTTATTATAAAAATGTAAATCCTTTTCTACTTTTAATTCTGCTATGCCGTTGGGACTTAGATAAATATTACACTGTATCCTGGATCACCTGAGCAGCACAGATGACTGGTTTTACTGGTTTGCCCACCTTGTTGCATCTACTGACCATTATCTTCTGAACCCCAAAAAAAGTTTTCCAGTGGAATCTCGATACCAAGTTCACCAAGGTCAACCATGATTATTAGTTTCTTAAAGGCCTACTGTACTACTTGCTCCCTCCATATAGAAAACAATGCCTAATCGGTGACCGTTGGTCCCCCGTGATCCTCTTTTTCTTATGTAAATTGAGAGCTGAGTTGATGAGGTAGCCACCTGTCAGTGACCACGCTGTGTGGTCTAATCCCTCATGGCCAAACTAGTACAGACGGCCTTTAAATCATTTCTAAGAAAAAAGTCACATTACATTCTGTCTCACCTGAGTAGCACAGATGACTGATTTGCCAATCTTGTTGCATCTACTGATCATCATCTTCTGAAGCAGAAAAACATTTTCCTGTTGGATCTCGATACCAAGTTCACTGAGGGCAACCATGATTATTAGTTTCTTAAATCATTACCAAGAAAAAAGTCACATTGAATATCCTGTCTCACCTGAGTAGCACAGATGACTGATTTGCCAATCTTGTTGCATCTACTGATCATCATCTTCTGAGCTAGGAAGACCTTCTCAGGTGGGATCTCAATACCAAGGTCACCACGGGCAACCATGATACCATCACTCGCTTCCAAGATCTCGTCAAATCTAGAGGAATGGAGGCAAAGAAAGGCATTTATAAGCAGGGCTCAACACTAAGTTTTTTTTCAGAGCAAGTCCGAAGTGAGATTTTAGGGGTCAGCATACTTAAAGGCCCTCTGTGAAGATACCAAGTTAGATTTTAGGGGCTTCTATGTACCAAATCAGTTTTGAAATTCGTATTAATTCCCAACATAAGCATATGTAAAAAGACACTACAAAGATTTATAATACAAAACAGAACAAAATGAATTTTTGTAGCTTTTGTCACATGGGATTTGACCCTAAAACTTAATCTAATATCTCTTTTACATATAAAACAAGTGGTATGTTTTCCTATTGGCAGAAATGCATAGTCAGTGCCTCCACACTCTCTCACCTTATACTTGTAGTAATTCAAATTACAATTGATTTCAGCTTGCATCGTCAAAAACCTAGATTGTATATTAGGCAACAAGCATTTTTTCCTGCAACTTTGATAAAAACTACTCATACAATAATTTCACAACTCAAAACTCAATCAGGAAGAATTAAATTTGAATATGCCATTTCTAATCCTAAATCAATGTTGTTTTTGTGTGTGTTTTGTTGTTGTTGGAGAGGGGGGGGGGGGTATCTAGTTGTTTCAGGTCAATAGGTGTGCAATGGTTTTCTTACCACACCATTTCATGAGTGGCAAAATAGTACCATGGCTTCACCTCAAGTTTTCATTTAGATTTACTTACTTGGCTACACCTTCCTGGTTCTCAATCTTACTGATGATCTTGATGTGAGCTCCTTGCTCACCTAACACCTCTCTCACCTGATGAACATCGGTAGCCTTACGGATGAAGGATGCAAACACCATCTCAACCTGACACACGAGAACAACGGTACAGTCATTAAAGATAAAGTTGAGTTCTGGTCATGCGATTGCATTGTGAAAGAAACGGTGTGGAATCGATCAGAAAAGGTTAATCATCTTGCATATAAGTATTGGTATGAACTGCAAGGTTCTGGAATCATCAAAATGATAAAAAATTTGGCACAGTCTTTGCAAAGTTACAAGCACTGTACACAGAAAGATGTATATGGGACTACACAAACATCGTTACATGCCATATTTAAAATATTAAGGCATTTGAAGAGCCGTGCTCTTCAGGAATCATTTTGTATCTGATGTTCTTCCACACAGGCATAATAACAATAACACTCACAAATAATTTGTTCACCTCTTCCCAGAACTCAACCTTCTCTTTAACTTGTTATATGTCACACAAATAATCTCCCAGTGTCATGGGATAGATATACTGATGATTTCAAGATTATTTAACTGCTCACAGTGCACGATTAATCTATACCAGTGTTAAAGTGGTCATGCTGATCAAGACTGGAAAGTGTAATGTTGCAAAGCAGTTGTGTTGCATAAAGCAATCCTTCCATCAACTGGCACCTATTGTTTTGTGCAACATTGCATGTGTGGCAATGGAGCGACAATGCAGAGAGGCAGAGAAAGCAACCAAAGTGTTAAAATCTGATGTACAGCCCCCATTCCCACATCCTGAGCTTGCCTTGCAGAGCAGTGTTGTGCATTTATAAGCAATGAATAATTTGAAACTTCCACCTGCATTTTCACTTTGGAGTACAATGCACTTACCCCATGTTCTAGACCGAATCTGAGATCACCCTTGTCTTTCTCTGAGAGTGCAGGCAAATCTACCTCAGCATTGGGTAGGTTCACCCCCTTCCTGCTGCCTAGCATACCTCCATTGATAATCTTGCAGTCAAGGTAGTCAGTACCTGTTCACACAAATACATTTTTATTTTATTTTAAAAAAAAAGATAGATTGGATCTATCAGTTTATAGGATATGGCTTTCTACTTCACTAGCATTAGTCGTCATTCTTCATTCAAATGCACTGATAATTGAGAATAGATTTTCAATATCGCTGCAGATGTATAATTTACTTTTCCTATCAGGTTTTCTTCCAGAAGCTGTAAAATTGGACTCCTGGCACCTGGTTTGACATTATAGACTCTGGCCATGTGTGTACACACGGGACAATCAACAGCTTAGTTACACATTTCTCTTGTATTGGGTAGAAAAATTATCCATATTGTGAGGTGACTTATATTTGTCAAAAATAGGCAGAATATTTTCCTTATTCTGTGAAAGTCCCAAACTAAAACCCATCATATGATGAAGTTTTAGTTATCAGGGATGGCCGAGAGTCAGGGCGAAAAACACATGTGAGGCAGAAATTACAGTTGAGGAGTTTATTACTGCAAACTCAAACACATTTACAAGGATGGATAAAGAGAGAATGTCTTGCAAATCAGAGAGGCAAGATAGTAGAGCAGGCATTATAACTGACTAAGAAGATAGAATAACATAAATGGAGACCATTTCTAAACTGGTTTTCTCTCTATCTATTTTGTTGATTACTCTCTCTTCAAACACTACTATGACAGGCCTGTCACATAACTGACACAATTAACTCTCGACAGCTCACAAGTCTCACTCTTAACTGCTAAGGTTTTCATTCTTAACTGACAGATTCCTCACTCCTAACTGCCTAAGACATGAATGGAGTCTGTCTTATATACCCCTTCCAAACACAAGCTTCTCTGTTCGAGGAGATAGAGAGAGACCAGTCATGAAGGTCACAAGTAAGACACTTGTCACGCTGCGGAGTATATAGGGAGAAGGGCATCATTGATCACATAAAACAGAGAGCTTAAAGTCACATTGAGAGAGAGAGGACACAAGGACAGGAGAAAGTCAAGAGAAGAAGCAAGCACAAGGGGCTGAATGACAGTGCAAGGTTGAAATGAGAGTTAAGGCCAAACAAGAGCGAATGGAAAGAATGAGAGCTCTGAAAGTCAAGGCAAAGTCAAAGTGAGAAGAGACAGAGGGAAAGTCCTGAAAGTGAATTTGAGGTCAAAGTGAGGAGAGCATAGAGTAGAAAGGGTTATGTGAAGGTCATAGAAAGAGAAGTAGGAGAGGTCAGGTCCATGGAGAGAGTATGGGAAACCTCATGAAAGTCAGGAAGACAAAGCAAGAGGAGTGAAGAAAGAACTCTGCTGTATTCAAAGCAATTGAGATTTGGCTAGCCGAATTTGTAATTTGAAATAGCGATAGCAAGACAGCCTTTACATAGACTAGTACAATAATCATGGATTTTTTTAAAGTAGACTCAAGCATGGAATAAAATATATACCTGATATTACATCAATATCCGAACCAAACTGCGTGACAATATTTACAGCTATAAAAGATATTATTACGTACACACAATAGTAGAGAGCCAACCAGCTTTGGGTTACTGTCTGGAATCACTGTGTATCAAGGGTGACATTGTTACAGGTGCTTCCAGATCAGCCTCTGTGTGACCCAGGTTTCACAAATCAATCAAACCCATGTGTGACAGGGTCTTAATGCATGGCACTACTACTTTTTCGAACTCACCAATTGCAGTTACTGCAAGCGCAATCAAGCCGTCATCGACAAAGATGGTGCCTCCGACATCCAGGACCTTCCTCATGTTTGCGTAGTCAACGTAGATCTTCTCTGCAGTGCCTGACTCAGCATCAGCCTTGTTAAGACTGAGACGGAGAATCTTTCCAGTTTCTAGCTTGACTTCTGCTGATCCTCCCTGGGTCAAATCAAGAATAGCAATTCATCTTTTCAACTTTGGTTGTCACGAGTCAAATTTTAGACAATGAAACTGAAAGTCAGAAAGTTTGCACTTCCAAATTATGTTCATTAGGAATTTTAACATATTACAGCTTTACAAGATTGGATTGTGCAAGTTAAATGTTTTCCTCCACTTTACGAACACATTGAAGCAAAACCCAACGGTGTTCAGTCTACAAAAATATTGATTTTATTGTGCAAAATGAAGGCATTCACCTTGATTGGCACTGTCTTACAATAAAAATGAATACAAAAGATGCAAACGTACACAACTATTATGTGAACCAGACAAAAAACTGAACATGGAAAAATAATTTCTTTTAATCTCTGGAAGACATTCCCTCATATAAAACTCAAATCTTAGAATTGCTCCAAATTTATTCCACGCTATCACACTTATTTAATATAAAGCATGCAAGGAATAAGGATTATCCTAAATGAGTGAGGAAAGCAAGAAAAAAAAAAGATTTTTAGAAAATGTTGTGTACGGTATGCCCTACGGTCATCACTATCCTGAGTGATTAAGTCACATTACGGTATACAGTATACCTGCAAGATGACATGACACAGACACAACATGGACTGGTACCAATTCGCATTAGATTTGCAGAGTAATGCATCAGCTTCAACATGTTTCACTGAAAATTCCTCCAGACAAGTGAGGGCTTGCAATTAATAATAATAATAATAATAATAATGATAGTGAGTTCTTGTAAAGCGCTGGTCTCTGTCAAACATGACATTCCTGGCGCTCCAAAATTATTACCCCAGCTTTAGCATGGCTGCCATTATGGCACTCTAGTCTAGTTTCAAGGAATTAATTCCTACCAGATACGTAGATACCAAATATGTAGATTAATGTCTTGCAAAAGGGATGTTACCTGACATTATCTCGTAAAGTGGATTACGGTAATGATAGATGATACTTACACCTGCCAAAAGTCCAGTTCTGATCTCTGGTCCCTTTGTGTCCAGAGCTACAGCGATGCTGCACGTACGCACCTGGGTGAGACGCCTCTCAGCTTCACGAACATTCTTGATTGTCTCTGCATGGTACTACAGGATCACACCAAAAAAAAATAGGATAAGGTTATTGACAGCTACATGAGACCATGGGGGCGTTTCACAAAACTTGTCATCAGTGACAAATGACAGTTTTTGTTATAAGCTACTGAAATCCTTGCTTCTGATTGGATATCAGCAGATTTGTCATTGAAAAAAGGCTTTGTGAAACGCCCTCCTGGTTTTCTGTGGAGCATGCAGGGAGTGTTGTTGGTCTCCCCTAATCTACATGTAAATGTATCTATATTAAACTTTCAAAAATTTATTCAAGTACATGCATATCAATTCTTTACAGATGGTGACTTCTGCATATGCTGTGGAATGCATTACATCACCCTTACTGATACAATACCAATGATGTAACATGATCATTTTCCAGTCACTCAACTTGTATCTGCAAAAATGTCTAAGTAGGTGAGATCTGCCTACATCATACCTACACAGCTACATATATAACTCAATTCTAATATTGGTTTTACCTGCATTTAAATACAATATATCAAATATACAAACAAACAAAATTGAACCTTCTCTTTCTTACCTCATGTGACCCATGTGAAAAGTTCATACGAGCGATGTTCATGCCATTCTTGATCATATCCATCAGAGTGTCAACGCTACGAGAAACAGGTCCTGAAAAGAAGAAATGCAACCTTACTTAAAATCCAATTAATGTATTAAGTAAGTTTATTATTAAATTGTTTTAAGGATAATGAAATGTGAGATTTAAAAATCAAAATTCTTGAATAACAAAGACTGCTCTTCCACAGATAAGGGTTGCAAGAAAAGTCTACTTATTTGCACAAAAATATGATTGATTGACTGATTGACTGAATCAACAACAAAATAACAAAATGTTTGCAAATCATGTTTTACAAAATGTACATAAAAATGTTACAGAAATGAAACATAACAAAAACTGGTAAATTTTAACAAAATTACCCCATGTGGAAGCATCTAAAAAAAACACACTTAACTTTGAATTACAATGGATGACCTTCCAGCCAAAAAAGACATCTGAAACCAAAGCCTAAGTCCATGATAAAGAAATTTGTACAACAATTAATAACAACAATTGTCATCATGGACCATACCAATAGTGCAGACGATTCCAGAGTTGCGCACATTGCCTGGACGAGATTCAATGTGAAGCTTGCTGCAGTGGTCCAAGAATGTGTTGGCTGTGGCGACCTTGTACTGAGCCAATTGAAAGTAATGCTCGCTGTCATGCTCATCCTCCGCTACGTGGGGGCGCTTGGAAGCCATGATGATCGGAGATGATATCTACCTGGAAAAAAGCAACAAGAAACACAAAATCAAAGGGTGCATTTAATGCATGGTTTCGGTTGAGGATCTCTAATAATTCAACTTAAGGACACTAAAAGGAAGAAAGACTACAGAGCAGCCTTTAATGATCTTTGGATATCATGCAAATCTTCCTGTCAAACTTACTACATCGCAAGTTTTTGTACACATAATAATAAGTCCCTGAAGGTACTAGTATACCTGCATACATGCCAACATTTGAAAATCAGAAATCTGTACAAATTATGCTATTTTCAAAAAAAAGAGGAACAATCCTAACTCCCCTATTCAATACTACAGACAAATTTGTACAGGAAGAGGAACACCTGCATTAAAATGATAATTATCTTCTCCCAAAAAGAGGAATGTTCCTCTTTAATCTGAACAGTTGGCATGTACAGGTATGTACCTGACAAGATAACAGTCAAGTAAGGCAACTGAGAAATTTCCACACTGTACGCACAAACATGTCTCATGAAATACTTCATTAAAACTCTTACACTCAGACACAAAGTCATAAATAGAAACCTCAATTCATCACAGCATATTTGAACATATTTCCTTACTGCACATCTTTACACTTAAAATACATGTACCTCAGAAAGACAACCAGGCAAGATTATGAAATGTCTTTCAAATTTCAATCAAATCATTACCTTTCCAGCGGAAGAAAACCTGAGAATGAGAGAGGCAGCTGTAGCAAACATAGAAACTACTTAAAATATCAAACCAGTGTGTAAATAGCTCATCTGGAAGGACATACAGTGGTGTGTCCAATGAACCTTTGACCTGTCACATGAATGTCTGATAGCTTAATTTCAATTATGGCAGGCAGCTAAGCATTAATGTACCAGTATGCAAACAATTGCCTTGGCCAATCATTTATTTTTAATTTGACTTCAAGGTAGTTTGAGCCATTTGCAGATAGAGCAGTGGGTATCAACATTGTGCAAAAAAACCTGAACAATAGAATTAGACTATTAGAGTACCCACACAATAGAATTCAAGATCAGAGGACAAGAGCAATAAACTATGTTTTACATGTAGCTTTATAGAAGATGTCCTCTGTCTACAGGCCAGAGTAAGAGATAAATAATAAAAATTCTTGTGACAAATGTTGTTTGTTTATTTTGTTTTTCTACCAAAGAGTTTGTTGATGTTGTTGCTATTGTTTTCCAAAGCTCTTTCGTTTTCACAAAGGTAGATCGATACCTACTCCTGTACAAACTGTACGTTTCACTGCAATATGCAATGATCTACATAAATCTATTTCATTCTGCTGGGAGGTACCGGTACAGTAGGCTGCCTGGTCAATGGCCCATCATTTATGATGCAGTTTGAACTTGCAATGTTTGTATGTACCTCTAAATTACAGAAATACAGCTTGACAACCAACATGACCTTTAGAATAAGTCAACAATGTAACTCGATTAGACTCCAACTTTTGAACTGGCAAATTGCATTTTTCAAGGACCATCATATCCTTCAAACTTCCTTTCACTCACATGACTGGCACACCTTTTCTGTCATTTTTAAAGGCTACAATAAGTACATATACATGTATAGTGAAAAGTAAGAGTAAATTATTTTTCAGAGGTATAACAGCATGGATACAGGATAGATTTACAATTATGCTGTCTTATAAAAAATAGCCGAGATGGGAGGGAAAGATGGCTATAACAGTGTACACATCATATAAAAATACATACAGTATTTATGCTACTGCTATCAATGCGTCTAGACCGAATTTTCCGTCTCTTTCGTTCGTTAGCCTCTTATTGGGGTAGGGTCGGCCGGCTCTCTCTTTAGAGACGGAAGCCGTCTATACACATGTCCTTGCTATTAAACGCCACGACCAGTTCTGGTCGTAGCGTTTTGCCCCCAAAATCCCCCAAAATGTCATTTTACCTCATGCGTTGATTATTTAAAATTAGGAGAAGGTTTTACTACCTCGGTTCCACTTACCAACTTGACTGTATAATCCGTTTAATGGTCCCTTTTAAGGAAATTACGGGTCTAAATTGACAGCCGTGTTGAAAATCTTGCAAGGTGTGTTAAACTCTCGCTGCCGGAGTCATCTAAATCAATCTCATCCCTTCTAGTCTACGCCGAAGGCAAAATGATTATGAAGGAAAAACTGTGCGCCATCTACACGTTCGTAATGGCGTTATCACAGTTTTTCCTTCATAATCATTTTGCCTTCGGCGTAGACTAGAAGGGATGAGATTGATTTAGATGACTCCGGCAGCGAGAGTTTAACACACCTTGCAAGATTTTCAACACGGCTGTCAATTTAGACCCGTAATTTCCTTAAAAGGGACCATTAAACGGATTATATAGTCAAGTTGGTAAGTGGAACCGAGGTAGTAAAACCTTCTCCTAATTTTAAATAATCAATGCATGAGGTAAAATGACATTTTGGGGGATTTTGGGGGCAAAACGCTACGACCAGAACTGGTCGTGGCGTTAGCAAGGACATGTGTATAGACGGCTTCCGTCTCTAAAGAGAGAGCCGGCCGACCCTACCCCAATAAGAGGCTAACGAAACGAAAGAGACGGAAAATTCGGTCTATCAATGCGTCTAGTGGAAAAATAGTTTCATTAGTTCATCTAGTGAAAAAATACTTTCATAAGTTGATCACACATTGAGAGAACTCTCTCTCTTATTCTTGTGTTCGAGCAGAGGTTTCAAATTTTACTCGAGTGTTAATCCTCTTGTCCGAGAATCAGAGTTCTCCAGGTCATCAATTTGGTGTACTACGATCTTGAATATCTGTGTCTGATGGGGTTTATTCCTACATGTATCTTGCCGTGTAAAAAGTTACAATGCTGCGAACCAAGACATTATTTAAAAGAACTTTCTTTCAAGGATTAGACCTACATCGCTTTTAACAGTAGATTCAATGCAAGTTTTCAAAATTAAATTTTGCTGAAAATCTTAGATCGAATAAATTTTAATTTAATTGGTTACACTTACAGCCTCGCGATAATCTTATTCTTTCTCTTCTGAAGGGAGGAAAAAAATGAACAAATAGTGAAATACATATGCAACTGGAATGGCACATCTTCAAACAATTAGATCTAGGGTCTACATGTACATTCATCAACCTTGCACGTTCGTCATGTTTATCTTGTGCAGGTTTTACGAGTTTGGTACAATTGGAACTTCCAATTACCAGTAATAACACAAGGGATGTGAATTGAATTTCACGTACATAAAGATTTTGGGTCGCTCTGATTATGGGGTTCCCCCGGAAGTCGTTAGTTCCATTTCTAAGGCCTTATTTTGTTCATTAGATCAAGGCCTATTGTGTTGGGCATGTCTTATTGTTGGGTGATTTCTCCTATGGCAGTACCGCCTACCGTACCGGCTTCTGCCAGTTCTGGCCAACTTTATTTTACTACAAATCCAATGCAGACAAAGTTTACTGTGGATAAAAGCAGTATAATGTATTTTCACCTTACACTTCATGATTTCGTGATTATAATACTTACCGCTAAATTTCAGCAAAGAAAGTCAATGACAAAGGTTGATGTTCAGATGGTCTCACTGTCTCAGTCTTTAGCTCTCTCTGCATGCACGATTTCAACGCGTGTATAAGCCGGGCGCGCGACCCTGGGAATGCAAAACTCGCACCATCGACCTGCACTGCACCGGAGCTGCACCGGTAACGCCATGCACAGAACATGCACGTACACCGCGTACCGATGACAGGCGAGGCCAGCTGACTACGCATCCGGCCATTTAAAAACTATAGAGCTTATTGTCACAAGATGGGGCTATACTTCTTCGCTCGCTGGAAGAGCATGGATCTGTCGAAAGTGGACAAGATATTATATCAGTGCATATAAGATCGAATTACAAGCTTTAGGTCTATTTTCATACATTCACTTTCACTTATTTCGGTGTAGTCTAAAGGTAACCAATTTTACAAAAATCAAGAAAATACCCCTTATGCGTCCAAAAATGTAAATGTATACATCGGCATCCATGTTTGTTATTGATCACCATAATTCAGTATATGTAATATAATTTTGAAAGCACAAAAACTTCTTATTCAATGAAACTTTGACTAAACAGTTATCAAGTATCCTCAATCATGTGAGTAAAATTTTAGGTCACAAAGTCAAGGTTAAAGGTCTTCTCAGGCCAACAAACTTTGGCATCAACATCAAAATTTAATCAAAGGGTAAGATTTTGATTTTGTATCATATCATTTTGAAGGTATGAGTTCATGAAACTTGAACATAAGGGTTAGCAAGTATCACCAATAATGTGATTAGTCTTTTAGGTGACAAAGTCAAGGTCAAATTTCATAGGTCTGCAAACTTAGACTTTGTTGTGACATCAACATCACGATTTTGAATTTTTAGCATAATTACAAAAGTGTTTTGTTCAATTCCATGAAACTTGTAGGCCTATACCCAAGGGTTCGATCGGCCTACTACTAAGTATCACAAATTCCAAGTCACAAAGTATAGATCAAAGGGCATTTTAGGTCAGTAGACTTGTGTTTTCACAATTTATTATGAGAATTAATAAATTAAATTGTTGTTATTCGTTCATATTTCATTTAAGTTACCGATCTTGGTACAAATAATAGTAAATAATTCTTCTGATGATTCTTAGTCAATATTCACTTCAAAACGCTGATTTTAATCACAAGATTTCATTTTGGGGGGCCTGCTAATGGGTCACCCTGTCTCAATGTCCCAACCTCAATGTTTCATCATATCGAATTTTGTTATGCTGGCAAGACCACCAAGGGCGTTTCCCTTGTTTCATTCCCATGATTTCCATTTTTTGTTGGTAAAATGACGCACACTCTCTAGCAAAAACTAACCAGTACATTAGCCCAAGAAAGTTTGTCCTTTTTCACCAAGTAAGTTAATTGTAGGTGCTAATAATTAAAATTTACAAAAAGTTCCCTTATGGCGCTGCCGGCTGCCCTTTCCTCCACTTTAAAAAAAAAATGTTCACAACACTGCAATAACGGAGATCTAGCCTGCAAGGACCATGCTTACAATACAAACATGTACGGATGAATCGAGCTGTAGCTGAATAGATGATTTCAAAATATGTTAGGCAATGAAAGTCATAAGTTTAGGCCTAATTAAACCACCTACGGAGGGAGGGGAGAGAGAGAGAGAGAGAGAGAGGGTACGTTGGAAAGGGCCGAGAAATAGACAAAGAGAGAGTATATACACAGGAGCGTTGGAGCTATAGTTCCAAAATGGGGGAGGGGGGGGGGGGCGGACACTACAAAGGGATATCTCAAGGCGAAAATATACCGTTTTTTAGACATTGGTATATACCCTATATATTGTGATTATGTTATCAGGGATGATTTCAATTTTTTTTTCTTCTGTCAGTTATACATCATACAAATTACAAGATATTGCTTAAGCATCATACTTTGGGTGTGATGGTCTGAATATTCATTTGCGAGCGAGCGAAGCGAGCGAGGAAAAAAATGAAGATTTGTGAGGGCATCCCCCCAAAAAGCTAAAAATCACGTGTTTTTAAATGGGTTTTTTCCCGGGGGGCCCGCCTCCCCCCCCCCCCCTCTGGATCCGCCACTGTCGAAGCCCTTTCTATGCTCCTGGATGTCGGTCAGCCTCAGTTAGTTAGCATTAGTCCCTGGACACAGCCTAACTGTCAAGCGGTATCATTCTGTACATGTTGCTCAAGTTGACTATACCCTGGAATACCAGGGAAGTGATTATTCGTCAACCAATAAAGGCCATGACCTGCAAGGGCCAGGCGCGGATCCAGGATTTCTTAGGGGAGGGGGCCCAACTTTTTTTTTTTTTTTGCTCCCGAAAATTTGAAAATCGCGCCGGCCGAAAAGTCGCTCAGTGGGGGGGGGGGGGGGGGGGGGGGGGTAGTGAGCACTTTTTTTTTTTTGGTCCTCGAAAATTTTAAAATTTGCACCCCCCCCCCCTTGAGCGCCAGGGGGGGGCCCAACCCCCCAAAAAGGTAAAAATCGCGTGATTTTACATGATTTTTTTCTCAAGGGGGGGGCCCCCCTGGATCCGCCACTGGCAAGGGCCACCAAACAATTACTATCAAGAGGAGTTCTTCGTGAGATTATAGTAGGCCTATTCAGCTGGAAACAATCTTGTCAACCCCCCCCCCCCCTTTAATTACTAAGCTTGTATCTCTCGGAAATACTAGCCTCTTATCCCTGTATATAGTCAGCAATGTTTGTATATTAAATTTGTTTGTTTGGGGTGTTTGGCTGCTTGTTGTTGGGGTTTTATGATTTGCGATGAAATTAAGTATATTGTGACCTCCAAAAAATATTTGGTAGTCTTTCTGTAGATTTGGAGAGAATAATTATTATGTGGTTCGAAACGAACCAACATAATGCAATACATTATGACGAAACATGTCTCATTACACGTAACTGACTGAAATATCTAGTGAAATTCTTCATGATATATATGCACATAGTTTTCTCATCTTACTCTTCGCTTGCTAGTTAGTATATAAACGGGCCTAATCTTTCTAAAATCTGTCAGATGATAATTTGGTTACAAAGAATGCATTATATGCATATAAGGCATAACTTCAATATCATAGCAATGAAATTGTCAGAAAATAAAGTGTCGAGGATAGTTAATCGTCCGGCAAAAATACAATTTTTAAAAACTCACTTGTCGTCAATAATTTAAGTCATCTTAGTTTGATATAAAAAAAAAGACCAACAGTGAGGCGGAGGATGAGTTCCCCCATTGAGGTATAACTTTGACGGGCACTATAGAACGATTGAGCGAATTTGAGTCTATACGCACTTCCGGGTGGACCATCTTCCTCTTTTTTGCTCATTTTCCCATTCTCCCTGCATGCCTATTTCTGTCTTTTCTCGCTTGTTTTGGTTTACCACTGTAATGAGGAAGGCGGGGCACGTGCCCTTTGTAACTATACGCCAATGACCGACATCATTACGATTTCAATGTTACCAGCAAAACTGGTAAGCAACTTTTATTATTCGGCCGAAGAGCATGGCTGGTCTGTGTTTTTTATTACGAAGAATAAAAATTTCGGTAGCCTAAAATAATATGTCAATTATTTTGCTCGCTGGCTTCGTTCGCCCCCCCCCCCCCCCCCTCTTCCAAAAAAAAATAAAACTGAAAATCTTGATTTTCGGGCAAACGGTTCACAGAGGAAATTGTTGTGCCCATAATAGCATTATACATACAATATATAGCGCAAACATGAGGGGAAAGCGTAAGTTGACATTTTCATTATCGGATTGCAATTCATCGGAAAGGTGTTTTTGACAATTTTAGGCTATATTATCTGAAGAAAGACGATCTTCAGAGTGACATCGCAATTAACTACATTACATTATAGTGAGGGCTGTTAGGGATATTTTGGTGCAGATTCTTCTAAAAGCACCAAATTTGGCCAGAGGTAATACGATTTCTGCCGGACGCCAAGAAGGGCGCCCTCTGGGACTGCCATATTGGGCAAATCCAAAACGGCCGCCATCTGAGTTAAAGGTCAAGCGTAGTTCCAAAAAGAAAAGCGCTTGTATGATAATAGTTTATATATTTATAGGGTTTTGGGGTCAGAGAATCTGATTATAATGTTCTTTCATTGCTTTGAGGTCTCCTTGGTGCTGCCATACTGGTCATATTGGCCAAATCCAAAATGGCCGTCATCTGATTGTTACAGGTCATAGTTTCGAAAGGAAATGGGCTAGTATGATAAAAGTTTATATGTTTAAGGGGTTTTTCGGGGTCAGAGAATCTGATTATGATGTTCTTTTATCGATTTGAAATCTCCTCGGGGCTGTCATGCTGGTCATATTGGCCAAATAAAAAATCGGGCCGCCATCCGAGTTAAAGGTCAAGCGTAGTTTCAAAAGGAAAAGGACCAGTACAGTTGATGAATTCATGGGGTTTCCGGGGTCGGATAATGATTATGATGTTCTTTTATCAATAAGCGAGTTCTTATATAATTGCATGCATCATCACACTGCTCGTGCGCCAAAATCGGGAACGAACTTGTTTGTGTGCTGGCCTTTCCTTTGTGAATGATCACATCTGACACATTTCTGAATGTCGGATTTGGTTCTTTATAGTAAACTTTACTTGGAATCTGGTCATCGGTAAAGTATTATCGGCATTATCGTGATCCTAGTCCCCAGGGACTCGGATCCACGGACACTTTTTACTCTGAAAAAACATTTCCTAACTTCCAAAATTGTTATCACCAATAATATTGATGGATTATTACTTTATTTAGTCAAGCCAATTTATCTAGTATAGGCCTATTAAAGTCCTTCACTATCTAAAATAAAGCAAACTATAATTTGAATTTATTTAGTCAAGCATTGATTAGGCTGAATTAATGAATATTATATTTCACATTGCCTTGAACGATTATTGAAGACAAAATATAACTTTCATTAAATTTTGTTTTAAATGATATTACTGATTTATTTAGTCAAGCCAATTTATCTAGTAGGCCTATTAAGAGAAACACTATAAAACTGTCTATATATTCTTCGTGGTGCGAGTCCCCCTTGCGTGTTTAGATCATCAAATTTCCCATAGGAGGGGACTACAATGGCGGATCCAGCCGGCGGAAAGAGGGGGGGGGGGAGGGGCTAATTCGTGAGAAAATATTTAACGGCGACTCAGCCAGCCGGGGAATAAGCAATTTTTTTAAATTAACTATTTATTAATGTTATTAATTTTATTGCCAGTGGAGGGGGGGCGGGCCCGTCGCCCCCCCCCCCCCTCCCCGTGGATCCGCGCCTGCTCTTGTACACGTCATGTGATTACTGACTGAACTAAAGGTTTATAATTATGATTGCAGCATGAGCTAATTCAAGCATTTTGTGTGCCAATATCTTAAAAAGAGAGTGCAATCGCCGAAATTTATTGTAATGGTATGTTAATTGATAACGTAGACATTAAAGTTTCTCTTCGAATTCTACGATTTTGTAAGAGCTACTAAGCTTTTGTTTTTAGCGCTCCTAAATAAGCGATAATATGAGTAGTCGTAATAGTAGCGTTTCAAAGTTTAAAAATTCAATAAAAACTGTCTAGGTTAGTGTAAATATCAAAATACTTCTTTGTTATTCAACGATTATTTTTAATGATTCTTAATGGTTAATTTAATGTTATATATCATTGAGTTTTAAATGGGGCCAAACTTGACTTGTTACATAACAATGTAAGAGAGAAAGAGAGGTTATCTCTAAAATGAAATGAAAGGACTCTTGAAAGTAAACTAGCCCTTTCATAAGTTTCATTTCATTTTTTTGAAATAAACTCTAATCCATCCCTTGATACATGTATTTAAATTGCGCTGCTCCTAGTGTGCTTTTTTTCACATTCTCCCTGATCTATAAAGGGTGCTTTCTTTATCATCGACAGAAACAAAATGCTAGGCCACGCACTTTTCGAAGCGTGACCAGATTCAAAGTATGCTTAAATGGGGGAATTGATGTATGTAGAAAAAACAGGATTAAGATCCCATGCAAGGCTTCGAAATGTAAAAGAAGAATAAGAAAAATAAAGTTGAGATTCGACCTTTATGTCTTGAAGTTGCATAATGCAATTCGTGTTGGTATTATATTCCATTTCAGAGTGATTATAGACGTTATTTTTTAAGGATAATGCAGTTTAAGCTGTCCGGGTTTTCGAAGATAATGGTCCAAAACAAATCGCCAAAGCTTTTTATTTCTTTATGCTACATGCAACTTAGAACGTACATAAAAATTATGGTCGACAATGACACGAGAACAATTTTCTTAAGACCCCGAAAATCCACTC